>JARQOC010000005.1:183210687-183280675 GCA_033576535.1 Allobates femoralis
TGCAATTTGATATGCAATGTTATGCAATGTATTAAATTAAACAGAGGACAGTCTGAATCAGGAGGATAGATAAAATATACAATAGATGATGGAAAGACAGCGTCATACTAGTCACCAGGCAAGTGAGACTTATAGCATAGCGTCACCACTACTAATTAAGTGTAAAAGTGCATTGAAGACAAATGATTGTTCAAGTGTCCTGAATGTAGTTCATCCAGCACTGCTAAGCATGCATATAAAATCTTCATGTAGTACAGCACCCCAGACACCAAGATCCCATCTCACAATATACAAGATTAGAATATCTTAGTGCCCTGAGTGTTTGTTTGTTAAACAATAATTGGCTTGTGTATAAGGCTAGGGTCACACTTGCGTCATGACCCTACCCTGATGCAAGCGCTAAATACTTAGAAATTTCTGCCACAGAGCATAGCATTAATGCTATGCGCTGCCAGGCAATGGGGCCCTACAGAAACCCGATGTTTACCTTGCCAACTGGCCACACACAAAGCTCCAGGAAGTGCTCTTTAGCTGAGCGCACAGGAAACGTGGTCTGAAGCGTTTTCCTATGCGCTCAGCAAAAGTTCACTTCCTGTTATCTGTCCACAAGATGCTTTCTGAGAAGGATTTTGGCTTACCCACTCACTTTTGACAAGCTGCAGTCAAGCTTTTTTATGTCTCTTTGTTACCAATGGGGTCCTCCTTGGTCTCCTGCCTTAGCATTTCATTTGATTCAAATCTCAATAGTTTGCACTGACACTGATGCAACCTGAGCCTGCTGAACAGCTTGAATTTCTTCAAAACTTTATTGGGGCTGCTTATCCTCCATCTGAACTATTCTGAATTTCAACCTTTCATAAATTTTTATATGCCATCTACATCAAGGGAGATTAGCTACATTGCCACAAGGTGTAAACGTTTTGATTATGTTGTGTGTCATGGACAAAAGAAATCAAAATCTCTGGAGATTAATTGTAACCTTCATATTGTTGTTATTTTTCAGCAATTTTTACCTCTCTAGTCCTCAGACAGTTCTCTTCTCTTTCTGTACTCCATGCTTATTGTGGCACACAGACATAAAATGCAAGGATTCAGTCATCTTCTTATTTTTATCTGGTTTCAGGTTTGATTTTCACATTGCCCACACTGAGTTTGAATGAGCATCACATGCTTGAGCCAAAGTTGTTTACCCACAATTTCGGAAAGGTGTCAACAATTTTGTCTGGCCCATTTTTTTTAGTTGTGTGTGAATTTGTGTGTCCATTTTTTTTCTCTGCACTCTTTTTGTGTATGTTTTTTCAATACACACAAAGGAAATAAACATACAGTATTTATGACAAAAGATCTGTAAGTGTTATACTTTTCTGGTAGAAATATTTTATATTCTGGAACACTTTCAAGAGTACCAACACTTTTGGCCATGCCAGTATATAATTCTATATTTATAGCATTTACAGATAGTATAAAACACTTTCAGAATGGTATGCCCCTTGTAGGGACTTGCTTTGGTAGGCAGCAGCAGGTTAGTAACAAAACAACACACAAGCTTAAAGTCCAAACTTTAGTGTTTTATTCACACTGTTTGTATAGTAGGTGGCAGAAAAAAACACAAAACACACAAATGCATTCAGACCTGGAGTACCATAGGTGTCAGACTCACCCTTACATGGGATGGGCGTAACTAAGTGGCTGCCTGGTCACCACTAGCAATGTGATTAGACATAGGCCACAGCTGACCTCCAGATGCCATTCTCAGGGTAGCTTCGAATCTGTCACAATCCTTTTTTTTTCGGGGAAAAACCAACAATACAAATTCAGCCTTGCTCCAGTCCTAACTCCAGACACTAAGGCTGGCTTCAGACTTGCAGATGCATCTGCAGCGTTTTGCAGATGCATCTGCAAGCATCTGCATGCAGACCGCGGCCCCTATGTTTATAATGGAGTGCACGGCGGTCTGCAGATGCTTGCAGACCGCCGTTCGCTCTCATTGCCCGCCATTAGTGATCTGTGCGCATGCGGATGCCTGCGCACAAATCACACACTCTCGCCCGCACCAGGGACGCAACATCTCGCTGACTGACTTATGCAGGCTTAATTGCTGCAGCTGTGTACATTGGGCGTTGCTTTGAAAACAGAGAGACTCAAAGAAAATCCAGGACAGATTTAATTTTGCTGAGAGAAATATACATTCCATCCAACACTACACCCTTCACTGCACCAAATCCTGTAAAAAGAAAAAGACATACTACCTTGTGAATAGCTTATCCAGGGAGCAATATATGTTTTGTTAGAGAACAAATGACAGAAACCTAAAGTTTCTATAAAACATTTTTGTGCACATTATATAAACCTGACAGCCCCTAGAATCATCTACTCCACCAGTTGGTTTGAAAACTAGCATATCTCAAAGTTAGATGTTTGGTGACTATGCAAGGATTGAAAACCGAGGCCTAGTCTCACAACCTAACAGAAGGGGGTTGCGCCTTGGCACAATTTCTAATCACTTCCAGCTGTTCTTGATGGGAGCCATTAAGGGGCTTGACAGAGCATGATGGAAGGAATGGCACAGGAAGATAAGAGAACTGCCTGCTGGGTTCTCCGATCCACAGATATACATAGATGAGTTGGGGTACCAAAGAGACTTCCCAATGAGTTTAAAGCAAGATATCATTGCCATAAAGTTTGAGTAATTCCTGTTTTGGAGAGGTACAATAAACAAACATGTGGATTGGATTAATTGCATATACTAAATCCCACAGAGGTTTTTTAAATATACACAAAATGAAGTAAAATATAATGGAGAACAATTGGGTAGAAATTTCCTAATGGCATGACAAAATATATTGACTCTTGACATGCTGTTGGCAGAAAAAGATGGTGTATATAAAATATTCACAACTTACTGTTTAACTGTCATACCCAACAACACGGCTTCAGATGGTAGTACAACTCAAGCCCTGAAGGGTGTCACATGTCTGTCTGAGGAACTAGTGAAACTTTTTGGGTTAAATGATCCATTTAGATACCACGTGGAAGTATGGTTTGTCAGATAGAGTGGAGTAATTGCCTTACTACTGATGTCTCTCTGTGTGATGGCAGCTTTTTTTGGTGATCTACGGATGTTGTTGCATACCTTTTATAAGTCAACTTTTCAAGAGACTGACTAACTCACTATGACTCAGGATGAGAGACTTATCATGACTGGTGAAATCTTCTAACAAGAGAATTCCAGCTATCAGAATGATGTCAAAACGCTGAACAAGCCAGCTGTGAAAAAAATTAGATGAGTGTTATGGGCGTTTGTGATACATTTTTTTTATAAACAGGATGGAAATGTTAGGAGAATCAAGAGTTAAAAGTTATAGTAAAAGGTATTTTCCTATAGATTTTATAGATTTGTGCTTATCAAACACCTGTTTCTAGGAAGTTACCATGACCTTGGATTTGTACAGAACTTGTGTTTTTCAGGGGATGGGTGGGGAGAGCTCAAGATAATATCCTCGCTTCAAGTATTTTTTGAATATTAACTAACATTCTGAGAAAGTAATTGATAAAATAGATTTTAACTGATAAGAAATGGACAAGTATATCTGAGTAACAATTGTAATTTGAGGGTATATAAAGTTCATGTGATGCATTATTTGGCAAACAATCTCGTGTGTCCTTGTTGTCAAGAATAAATAACTGCTTGCTTCAAGAAATGAATCCTTGCCTCAAGAAAATCATTTCTCTAACATCAACAATATTTTTTAGCATATTAGAAGAATGGATGACACACTGTTGTTAACTTTGAATATTATGAGAAACTGTGGAAAAGTAATCCATCTAATCAGTTAACGAAAAATAATTGTATTATTTAAGCTTTTGAGTACTTTTTAGTAATATTATGTGTAGACAAATAGTATGTGTAGTCTTAATATGTTTGAGTGTAATTTATTTATTGCATTATAATTTTTTTCAGGCAGTATTTAAACCTCTTATCTTGATTTTAAGATAAAGTATAAGTATTGAATTTGTATGCAGAAATCATGATTGCTCATGCTCAATATCTGGATTTGACTAGTGCCATCTGGATGTGTCTGCTATTGCAAGCATCAAAGAATATACCTACTCACTATAAACATTTTAAACACACATTTTATTCTTCAAGTCGTTCTAGAGAGTCAGTGGTACAAAATCTCTTTTGACTGGCAGCTGAAAATAATTATTACTGACAGATGGAACTCCCCCTTCACTCACTGGGAAAATGTAAATTTTTGTTGCATATACAGCCTGAGGACAGAGTGTTCCACAAATAAGATGAGGATACAAATGTGTCACTCAGACAAGACACAAGGTTTAGGGCATGTAATAATCAGTTCAGTTTGTGACAGGCCAGAGGAATCACAGTACTGACTGCCAACAGATAGAAATGTCTATTCTGGTTTCTTTTAATCAAAACACAATGAAAATGTTTAGCATTCTGTATAGAGGTATGGCAACTGTAGTAATGGATTTCTATATATTCAAATACATCAGTAAAGCTCATGCAGTGACGGCAAGGAAATGTTACATGTGACATGATTTAAATAGAATGTGAGATAAGCATCATCCATATCTAGTACGTGGGGGCTCAAAATGTGCAGAAAGTGCACTATGATTTGTCAGCATAAGGGGTTCAGTATAGAAAGACTTGTTGTGGAGGGAAGGCAGCTTGGGGTGCTTAGTATGGAAACAATTTAGCCTTGGGTGTCACGCTGATCATGGCCTTTTGATTACTGTAATGCACCATTGAAGAGAAATAAAAGACATTTCCAGCAGTTTGAGACAAATTTCAACTTCTTTTGTTCTGATTTTGCAGCATGTCTGGTGTTATTACACCTGTAGTCAGTATTGCAGCTGCTGGATCAGCAAATCCAGTAGGACAGGGAGGATGAGGGCGAGCAAGAGAAGGAGGTAGGAGAGGAAGAATGCCCTGTTTCCTAGCTTTGTGTAGCACCCCCACCATTGGAATTTGACTGGTACAATGCAAAGTGGGGACCCTTACCCTCTCCAAGAAACTATCTGATATGACATGAACCAACCTGTCTCCTTTCCTGAAGAGATTTGGCTAGTGCATGCCATTGCCCGAGAGTGGTTGCATGGGCCTAAGGACAAAGACTTTGATCAACAATGTACCTGAGCAAAGGTAGTGGCATTCATCCAGCAGAGGGGTATTGGCTTCATAGCCAAAGAAGGTACTGGTCATTGGTGCTATGTCAACCGGTACACCTTGCTTGGGTGACCATCTTCCCAAAAGACTCTGCACAATCTATGCTGGGGAGGAGATGACCTTCTTGAAGGTGATGGGCAGGAAGGGATGGTTTGTGGTTGGTGGAAGTCTGGTTGCCACTGCTGACAAGTTTAAATTTACTCTGAGGGGTGGAGGCCAAACCTCTCATGGTTAGCCAGCTGTCTGAACCCAAACCACAAAGGTTATTAATCCTGAAAGGCCTGTCGGTGTTGCTCAAGATGTTCCCGTCACTCCAAGATGGGGTGGATGTCCCCTAATTCCTGCATCCTCTTCTACAGTAGTGTGCTGTAGGGCAGTTGATGGCAGAGAATGCCCCTGGAGGAGTAGCCCCCTGTGAACCCTCGAGACCGTCTGACAGCAGAGTACCATGATGAACAGCGACCTTCATACTGGGCTTCACTGAGAAAGCCGTGGGAGAGTTTTTATTCCAAATAAAGTGGACTTCCATAAAAAAGGCATGTTGTTGGGTTAAAGGCCCATCCTTTATTTGTGATTTAGTCTGAAGAACTTTTTCAGTTGTTTTTGAGTTCTTCGAAGAGCAAGGCCTATTTTGTTGATAATTTTATTATTCCAATTCCCAAGTTTAGCGAAGATTGCATTTCCATCTGTTGGATTAGTGGGACTGTAACCTTTGGGCTACACCTCAAAGCCCTTAATGGACTTTGTACCATTGTAATGAAGTCTGTTGATCCCTGTGGGACTTTCCTGATATATACTGTGAATATTGACATATGCGTCTTTGAGACTTATAATCTGTGCTACAGTAAAGTTCCTTTAGTTCACTCCTTGCGTTCTAAACTGTTTCTGCAAAGAAGTGCTTTGGTACTGTCCTAGAGAGACTGGTGTACAAACCGCAGGCCTCTGGCCTGATGGTCTGTGGTATGGAAATGAAAGACACTACACACACTCCTGCAGAACAGGGCTGGCAAAGTGCAGTCCTCAAGGACAGTTAATGTTTTCAAGATCTCCTTAGCATTGCACAAAGTGCTGGAATCATCACCTCTGCAGATGATGACAGTAGCACGTGTGTGATGCTAAGGAAATATTTCAGACCCTGAGGACTGTAGTTGGCCACCCCTGCCCTAGAAGTCTTTGTTGTGGTAGCCAAGGAGCAAGATAAATACTCGAGCCCTTTCACCACAACTGCATTTTTTCCTAGACCCTCTGTACGTCTTGTACACATGGTGCATTTTTTAAATGCTTTTTTTGACACAGATTTTGAGAGTCTGCATCAAAATCTGCATCTCTGATCTATGGCTAACAAAGTCATTGACACGTCAGAAGTGTTGTGCGCACATTGCTATTTTATTCCTTGAAGATGTGATTGAGATTTTTTTTTCTGTTCCAAAATCTGCACCAAATCTGCAAAGAAAAAAAAAATGGCACAGCACTTCTGAAGCATGATGGACTTTGTGATTCTAGAGCCACCACACACAGACGTATCCAGGACATGGGCTACAACTGGCTCATTCCCTGTGCCAAGCCTCTCATGACCAATGGACAATGCAAAAAGCATTTTAAATGGGCTAAGGAGAAAAAGAACTGAACTGTTGCTCAGTGGTCCAAGGTGTTGTTTTCAGATGAAAGTAAATTTTGCATTGAATTTGGAAATCAAGGTCCCAGCATCTGGAGGAAGAGTAGAGAGGAATACAGTCCAAGCTGTTTGAGGTCTGTTGTGAAGTTTCCACAATCAGTAATGATTTGGGGAGCCATGTCATCTGCTGGTGTAGGTCCACTGTGCGTTATCAAAGCCAAAGTTAGCGCGGTCGTCTAACAGGAAATTTTAGAGCACTTCATGCTTCTCTCTGCTGACAAGCTTTTTGGAAAAGGAGATATCATTTTCCAGCAGGACTTGGCACCTGCCGACACTGCTAAAAGTATTCTGTACCTAGTTTAATAACCACATTATTACTGTGCTTGATTGGCCAGCAACGCTGCCTGACCTAAACGCCATATAGAATCTATGAGGCAATGTCAAGAGGAAGATGAGCAACACCAGATACAACAATGCAGACAAGCTGAAGGCTGCTATCAAAGGAACCTGGGCTTCCATAACACCTCAGCAGTGCCACAGGCTGATCACCTCCATGCCACTCCACATTGTTGCAGTAATTCATGTAAAAGGAGCCCCGGCGTGCATTTACTGTTTAGCGTGAATTTACTGTACATACTTTGCATTAGGCCAACATTTATGATTCAAAAAATCATTATTTCAGTTAGTTTTATATAATATTCTAATTTTCTGAAATAATGAATTTTGGGTTTCATGGTTGTAAGCCATAATCATAAACATTAACAGAAATAAACACTTAAAACAGAACACTCTGTAATGACTATATTATATGTGCATTTCACTTTATATATTGATTTACTGAAACAAATTAACTTTTTGGTGAAATTCTAATTTATTGAGATACACTTGTATGCCTGTTAGAACTCAAACTTCAAAAGGTTGTCTCATCTCTAATAATGATGTGAGTCTCAGTGAGTCTCTCACATGTCTCATGCTAGTGAGACCGCA
Organism: Allobates femoralis; assembly: GCA_033576535.1. Lineage (NCBI taxonomy): Eukaryota > Metazoa > Chordata > Amphibia > Anura > Aromobatidae > Allobates > Allobates femoralis. Next base: position 183,218,481 of record JARQOC010000005.1, read on the forward strand.
GCCTTGTTCATGTGTCCTTGTTGTGAATTGCCTGAATTTGACAGGGGTTTCAGAGCATTGTGCCTACACCTGAAAATCACCAACCTGTTAATTTTTTCTTAATTTGAATACTGTAAATGCTGACCTAGACCATGTTTAATGCATGGCCCGTGCCAGTCTGCTGGAAATCTTCGTCAATTGATGCCCCTTTTCCGGCGTCTGCCTGTCTCTAATTTTTGGAAATGTGGAGATTACAAAGTTTGTTCCCTTGTTGTTCGTTGCCTGAATTTGGCAGGGGTCTCAGAATATCAAGTCTACACATGTCACTCCGCCACCTTAATATGAGTTATGTTACTAGTCTAGGAAGCTAATGGCTGTGCCACAATAGCAGGGCTCCACTGCAAAACTTTTGAGTTGTTTTGGCAGCTGTTTGGACCTCCTGAAGGTGTTTTCTAAGCCTTTGTTTTTACCTCCCAATGAATCCAGTAGGGTTCAGGAAGTTCATTGAACCATTCAGCAAATGCCTGGAAGGTTTCCCAACTGACTGAACCCAAACTTTAAAAGCTTTGCAGATCTATAATATAACTATAGTTAACACAACAAGTCTAAACAACATAAACAACATATGGTGTTCACTGGACGTCTGTTATGCAGATATATATTCAGAAGTCCAGTGAACACTATGGCAGTACTGTGGAGATATAGATAGGTAGATGGATAGACAGACAGACATACAGATAGATATCCAAAAATGAAAAAACAGGCAGCACTCCCAAAATAAGTAAAGAAAAAGTGGATCTTTAGTGGTCCATGGCACCGTTTCGGCAGATTGCTCTGCCTTTCTCGAGCTTGAGAAAGGTAGAGCAATCTGCTGAAACGTTGCCATGGACCATTAAAGATCCACTTTTTCTTCTCTTCTTTTGGGAGTGCTGCCTGTTTTTTTTCATTTTTGGATATTGTTTAGGGATTGGACAACACCCTTCAGGTTTTGCACTCGGTATTTATTTTGGTAGTGCTACTCAGTTTTTGTTAAATAGATAGATAGATAGATAGATAGATAGATAGATAGATAGATAGATAGATAGATAGATATCTTGGTGAATTGAATGGATCAGTTTACAAAATAAGAGAGGATTTTAGTCCCTTGTAGTTTCTTCAACAATATATGGACGTAATAATCTACACTTTGTTTAAATATACATGTTTAGATAAAAAAAAACCTTTTAAACTCATAAATATTAATAGCCATATTATAAATAGACATCCTGTAACAGTTAGTAAAGTGTTACAATAACTGTCATCACTCTCTTTTTAAAGCCTATACATTTTTTCTTTGGGATCAGTGAATTATTTTATTGCTATATTTTTCTGGAATCATTTATGTAAAAAACGTAAGAACTTACACTTTAGAAATAATGTAAAATAAAATTGAGCTCTGAGTGTTTGTAGTTGATGGTATAGTGTTGGTATGATACCAAAGAGTCTCTTTCTCATCTATATAAAGAGGGGATTATTACCATTGGCAAAGCTACTGAGAGCAGCGTTCTATTGATATAAAAATGTCAGAAAATGTCATTGCTAAAATATAGAGAAAGATGGATTACTCTGCTAAACCTTCCGATGCAGTGTGTGCGGAAAATATATGTTAATTTTACATTGTGAGAAATAGCAACCTTTTTCTTATATTTTAACCATTCGATATTTGAATGAATATTAAGATTGTCAATGGTTTGTTATCACCTATAGAAGAATCATGACATCTAGATAGATAGATCGACAGATAGACAAACAGCGTATATGGGCAATGCTTTGAGATACCTTCACATTTCACCTACACAAGCTTTTATGATATCCAACTCTAAATCAATAGACATTATTATGACATTGGTACCTCTTTAGCATCTAAACTAACTTCCAATGTTCTGGGAAGGTTTTCTGCAAGATTTTGGAGGCAGCCTGAGGGAATATTAGCTTATTCATCCAGAGGAGCATTTGAGAGGTCAGATATTGATGTTGGATGAAGGAGCCAGGCTTTCAACCTCAATTCTAGTCCATTTCAAAGTAATTCATGTTGGAACAGAAGAAAACCTACAGATTTGTCTGAAATGTGCTGAAATTAATATCACTTCCATTCAATGAAACTAAACGCTAAAAAAAAACCTTCCTTCACCACATGTTGGCACGTTGCAATCAGGCCTTACAAAAGTATTCATACCCCTTACACCTTTCTAACATTACATTCACAAATTTGCATTTATTTTATTGGGAATTTATGTAATATATCAACACTAACTAGATAGTATTTTTGTAGTGTAAAGGAAAGACACATGGTTTTATAAGTACTTAAAAAATATAAAACTAAAAATTGTCATGTGCATTTGTATTCAGCTCCACTGAATCAATACTTTGTAGAATAACTTTTGTCCATAATTACTACTGTAAGTATTTTGGGAAATGTTTCTACCAACTTTGCACATCTAGAGCTTGAAATTTTTGCCCACTATGCTTTGCGAAATCTCTGTAGCTCGGTGAGATTGGATGGAGACATCTCTGAACAGCAATTTTCAATTCTTACCACAGTATCTCAATGGGATTTAGGTCTGGACTGTGACTGGGTGATTCAAACAAATGAATATATTTTGATCTAAACTATCTATTGTAGGTTTGGTAGTATGTTTTGGATCATTTTGCTGCTGGAAGGTGAACCTATATCCGAGTCTCAATTCCTTTTCAACCTCCAACAGTTTTTTCTTTGGGAATTCCCTGCATTTAGCTCCATCTATCTTCCCATCAACATGTCCTTGTTCTTGCTGAAGAAAAGAATCCTCACAGCATGATACTGCCACCCCCATGTTTTACATTGGGAATGGTGTTTTTGCAGTACACCCCAAAACATAAAAAGTTCTACTGTACTTTATTCTCATCTGATCAAAGCACCTTCTTCTGCATGCCGTGTAGGAGACACATTCAGCATGTGGAAGAAGGTGTTTTGTAATGAAAATCACTCTTTACATGTTAGATACCTAAATGATCATACTAATATAAATAATTCATTAAATAGATTATTTAGTTTAAATTGTGAACAGTATAAAACACAACCCAAAAATGTAAACAGAATTGTTATTTTTCTGTATTTGTGTCACTTAAAATGTCTATAACTTAAATGGTCTGGGAACTTGCTATCTACCTTATAGAGAGAAGTTTCCCTGTAACCATAAGAAGACAGTTAACCTTCGTCAGGCTGCATAATTTTACAATGTTAACAGGCTACAGAGGTACAATTGTACCTTCATATATACCTCCACTGTGGGAAGACTTTCTATTCTGGACCAAAACTGCAGAGATGTCACGAAATTTCAGCCCTCTACGGCTTTTTGAAAAAAAGTTAATGCAATTTTAAAAACGGAATAGTTACAATTGTACCTAATCAGCCGGACGAAGGTTAAGTAGGTGAGGAGATTTTAGCCACATCCCTCCTCTAGGAAATATGCAAATGTGCACTTCAGTAAGGAAGTGGAATAACTCCAGCGCCACCTTTAAGTAGCACCTCAAAGTCATAATCGCTTTCCAACAAGCTTTTAAATATGACTAAGGGATTTGTGCCAGATTATTATCCCAAACTACAGACGCTGTGTTTCGGGGTAACTGCCCCTCATCAGTGTAGTGTGTGGAATATTCTGATCTGGCTGTGTGAGTGGGCTAAGACAAGGTCTGGGAACTTGCTATTTACCTTATGGAGAGAAGTTTTCCTGCAGCCATAAGAAGTCAGTTAAGTAGGTGAGGAGATTGTAGTCACATCCCTCCTCTAGGAAATATGCAAATTTGCACTTCCGTAAGGAAGTGGAAGAACTCCAGCGCCACCTTTAATTAGCTCTTCAAAGTCATAATCGCTTTCCAAATGGTAATTTATAGGTGCTCCAAAAATACCCCTTATGCAGTATAAAGCAAAGACTCAACTACATCAGTGAAAAAATTAAAAAAAGCTATGACTGCTAAATAGAGGAGAGGCAATACTCCTAAAATATTACCTAGCCATTAAGGTTCTTTCTGCCTTGGTCAGTAAGTGGGGAAAATGGCTTGCACTATTTAAAAGGAGTGTGTTACTTTTGTGGCTGGTACAATAATCACCAACCTCCACCACAGACACACGACAACGGAAACACCAAGCAAATCATGCCACCAGCCTGCCTAGCGCCATCACTGAGTCCTGCCATCAGCCACCACCAGCCAAAAATTAGCCATTAGCTTGCACCCAGACATGACTTCTCCACCAATCTTCTTGCTGCTTCTAACCCCTGGCTACACCACATACCTCTACTGCTTCTCATCCCTATGTGTTGTGCATTCGTCAGGACTTCATCCGTATTGAACATCCCCCTGCTGCATCTGATCCCTGGCTGCATCTCATCCCTACATGCTCCGCACCCGTCTGGATTTGGTATGACTTCATCCGCATTGCACATCCCCCCTCTGCATCTGACCCCCAGCTCCATCTGACCCCTGGCTCCATCTCATCCCCCTACGGAATCTCATCCCTATGTGCTGTGCATTTGTCTGGATTTGGTATGCCTTTATGTATATTTCACCCCCCCGCTACATCGGATCCCTGGCTTCATCTCATCTACCCTCTGCATCTCATCCCTATGTGCTGTGCACTTGTCTGGACTTGGTATGACATCATCTGTATTGTACATTTCTCTGCTGTATTTGACCCCAGATGCATTTGATCCCTGGCTCCATCAAATTCCCTGCTGCATCTCATCCATATGTGCTGTGCATTTGTCCGACTCAGTATGATCTTATCATCATTGCACATCCCCCCGCTTCACTTGATCCCTTGCTACATCTGTTCCTTGGCTACATCCCATTCACCTGCTGCATCTCATCCCCACATGTTGTGCACCTTTCCTGACTTGGTGTGGTGCATTGGTCTTTACACGACTTGACTCCATCACTATAGGTCACCTTCCCGCTGCATCTAATCCCTGTCTACTTCTGACACCCTGCTGCCTCTCATCCCTGCTGCATTCTGTCACTGCTCACCGTATACAATGTTTTTGCTTCTTTTCACCCTCACTCCCATCCTTCTCCACTTCCACCACCCCGCTTATCACTCCACCCAACAACACAGTAGTTCTCTCACCCTCCATCCTACCTAGCCATCTCACCCACGCCTCTGAACTGTTCCTTCACTTTCAATCCTCTGTCTCCAAACAGGCACGCCTGCCACATAAACTCGCCTGCTCCCACCTCCTAACCCTCTCCCTGCTCCTCCTACTTGCCGGTGACATTTCCGCTAATCCTGGTCCCTCCACCACATCCCCACAGGCACTTCTACCCCATACCCACGACCCATCACTAGCCTCCATAACTTCAACAACCTTAGACCCATGCCTCCAGCCCTGCTCTTCCAATCACTCTATCTGGCACACTTTGGAACGCTCGCTCGGTCTGCAACATACTTCCATTCATCCACGACCTTTTTATCTCTAACAGACTCTCCTTCCTTGGCATCACTGAAACCTCGCTCACCCCCTCTGACACAGCCTCTCCTGCTGCACTCTCTTATGGCGGGCTCAGTCTTTCCCACACCCCGCCCCTCTAACAAACATGGTGGTGGCGTTGGCTTACTCCAGTCAAACAACTGCTGCTTCACCCTATTCCACTGCCACCCTCAGCTACTTTTCCCTCTTTCGAAGCCCACTCTGTCCTCATCTTCTCTCCCTGTAACCTTCAGCTGGCTGTCATTTACCTCCCCCTGGATCCACCACCTACTTCCTTGACTATTTCTCCACCTGGCTACTTCACCTCCTTTCTGCGGACATCCACACTATCATCATGGCAATTTCAATATCCCCATTAACACTTCCCACCCAGCCGCCTCTAAACGTCTTTCACTGACTACCTCCTTTGGGGTCTCCCAATGGTCCTCCTCTGCCACTCACAAGGATGGCCACACGCTGGACCTCATCTTCACCTGCCTTTGCTCCCTCACTAACCTCTCAAACTCACCCCTCTCTGACCACAATCTACTGGCTTCCTCCTCCCTCTCCTCCCCTACTACACTACCCCCACTCCACAAACTCAATCATCCTCACAGAAACCTAAAACACATCGATTTACACTCATTCTCTGAATCCCTTCTCCCTCTCACTAACATAGGCGACACAGACGCTGCCACCACCCTTTATAACACCATAATAACTGCGGCCCTCAACTTAGCCGCCCCCCTCACGTATGACACTCCTCGCACAAACAAGCAACCCTTGCACACCACCCTCACTAAAGACCTGAGACGGGCTTCCAGGGTAACCAAGAGGAGATGGAAGAAATCTCATTCCACTAAGCACTTCGCATTGTTCAAACAGTTCCTCAGCAACTTCAAGTCCGCACTCACTGCCGCAAAACAAGCCTTCTTCTCATCCAATTCTTTACTCTGTCAGCCTGCCCCTCCTCCCTCTCCCCTTATACCTGCTGAAGACTTTGCCTCCTTCTTCAAGCAGAAGATTGATAAAATTAGAGACAACTTTGACCCACTGTCTCCACAGCTTCCCCTCTCATCTACACTGCCCTCTCCTTCCAAATGCTGTTTCTCCCCCGAACAGATGATCAGCTGTCCTTTCTTCTGTCAAAGTCACCCCTCACCACCAGCGCCCATGACCAGCTCCCATCCCACCTCATTCCCAGCCTCACCTCAGTCTTCATCCCAACCCTAAGCCACCTCTTCAACTTATAACTTACTTCCCCTCATCCTTCAAACATGCCTTGATCACACCCATCCTCAAAAAATCCTCCCTCGACCCAGCATCTGTTTCTAACTATCGCCCCATATCTCTTCTCCCCTTCGTCTCAAAGCTACTTGAACAACATGTCCATTCTGAACTGTCCTTCCAGCTCGCCTCCTGCTCCCTTTTTGATGCCTACGATCCGGTTTCCGACCCCACCACTCCACTGAAATAGCACTAACCAAAGTCACCAATGACCTACTGACTGCCAAAAGCAAGCGACTCTGCTCTGTCCACCTCCTCCTCAACTTATCTGCCGCCTTCAACGCTGTTGACCATTACCTCCTACTTCAGATCCTGGAATCTCTTGGCATCACTGACCTAGCCATCTTCTGGATCTTCTCATATCTAATGAACTGGACTTTCAGCATCAACCACTCCCACACCTCCTCTTCACCCTACCCCCTATCCTTTGGTGTCTCCCAATGCTCGGTCCTGGGACCAATACTCTTCTCCATCTATGCTCTCGCTCTCAGCCTAGGACAACTCATTGAGTCCCATAGCCTTCAGTACCATCTCTACGCCGATGACACCCAGATCAACCTGTCTGGACCCAACATTACCTTCCTACTATCCAAAATTCCACAATGCCTGTCCGCCATCTCATCCTTCTTCTGTCTTTGTTTTCTTAAGCTGAACATGGACAAACTGAGTTCATCGTCCTCCCCCCAAGTTGCTCTCCCCCAGTACTATATCTATCCATCCTTGCTCTCTCTCTCCAGTCCCCCATGCTTGGTGGCTCGGGATAATACTCAATAATGGGCGTGCATATAGGGCTTGTGTGACGCGAGTCACTACAGTACTAACTAATCTCTGATGTGCAGAAAATGGACTCTAATAACAGAAAATAAATATAATAATATTACATCTTACTGGTAGTAAAGAGAGGTCAAAATAATCTGGGGTCAGGTCCAGGAAATGGCACAGTAACAGCTAGGGATATTCAGAAGTGAAGTCGAATTCAAGCTTTAAGTCAGGAAACCAGAGGGACAAAGCAGAATACAGAGAAAGAGGCAGAAAGAGGAATTAGGTCACAAGCAGAGAGCCAATTCCAGGTAACATAACTAATCAGACAGGGTCTTCCTCAGAGCACAGAGAGATCAATCCTACACCTCCAAACGCAAATGTACAGTGGACACAGAATAGGGCAGCAAGCTTGCTTAAGTAGAGTTCTAATCAAGTGAGCTGGAATGTAGGTGATCTGCAGCACAGAGCCAGCCCAGGCTGTTAATCGCCACAACAACCTAGTAAAGGACAGAGGTAGTGTGGAGATCAGGACAGCTTGGAGGTTGAGTGCATTTCTTATTATTTTCTTTTAAACAATTGTACCACCTGATTCCATGTCTTTCTGTGAGCTCTCCACAAATGGTTATTTGGTTTATGAACAACTTTTCTAATAATTCTTTTAACTACACTGTGAAATCTAGTGAAATTTCTTTTTGACACCTTGCTAATAAGACACCTTTCTATAGGCTATCAGTTGAATCAGCTGATAGTGTTTTTCACAAAGTGGCAACATTGCTTTCTACTTGCTCATATATTGCAGCTAATGTCATAACTTTCCATGGCCTTTTAATACTGTTTCTTCATGTGTTCAATACTTTTTCATTCCTCATTATTACACATCACTAAATGGTTGATGAGAAATTAATGATTGCAGTAGATGGACATCTATGATATGCATCATTTGCCTTTGAGGATTGGATAAACTATTATTGACATCTGGTGAGAAATTCATGTCAATAGCAGCTTTGATACATATTCACCTTAATTTATGATGCATTCAATAATATCACCCTTTGTCTATACGCATATATATATATATGTATATATATATATATATATACTGTATATACATACTGTTTATACATATATCATTTTGTTACATTTACTCGTATATATATATATATTAAATGGTGGCCTGATTCTAATGCATCGGGTATTCTAGAATACATATGTAGTTTATTTATGAAGATTTAAGAATAATGCAATGAATACACAGGATTTTCCAGGTAAAATATATACATTCTTATTAAATTTTATTGCTCATAGAACTTAATACAACTGAACGAAATTATTAAGCAGATCATCAAAATATATAAACCATTACATGGTGAGACCAATCAGTGAGGCTGGGTTTAAATCCCGCACCAATATCGCTGATTGATCGTGGCCGGCCGGGTGAGACCAATCAGTGAAGCATGGTTGAAATCCCCCGCCAATTCGCGGCCGGACTGCACCTGATGCTGATTGGTTGCAGCCGGCAAGGCGCAGTGTTTAAATCCCGCTCCAATATCGCGGATTGGTTGTGGCCGGCCGGCTGCGACCAGTCAGCGAAGCGTGGTTCAAATCCCTTGCCAATTCACGGGCGGACTCCGCCTGTTGCTCATTGGTCAGGGGCGGTTGGCGCGACAGACAAAATTAGACGAATATATAGTAGATAACAAAATTCATATATACATAACAAAATCACAAAGTACAGTCATATGAAAAAGTTTGGGCACCCCTCTTAATCTTACTCGTTTTTTTTGTTTAAAATTTTTTTTTGCAACAGCTATTTCAGTGTGATATATGTAATAACTAATGGACACAGTAATATTTCAGGATTGAAATGAGGTTTATTGTACTAACCAAAAATGTGAAATATGCATTATTTCAAAATTTGACAGGTGCAAAAGTATGGGCACCCTTCTGATTTTCACGATTTTTATACTCTAACTACTTTTTACTGACTTACTGAAGCACTAAATTGGTTTGGTAACCTCATTGAGCTTTATACTTCATAACCCGGTGTATCCAATCATGAGAAAAGCTATTTCAGGTGTCCACTTGCAAGTTGTTCTCCTAGTTGCATCTTCTCCTAGTTGCATATTAGTCCTCCAGTCCTGTGTGCTGATCCAGTCCACGGCTGTCAGGGTCATCCCAGACAGCCCCGGACCGGATCGTGCCGCAGTGTGAAGCCGACCTAAGCTCTTATAGTCAGCTAGATTCTATCTTTCTCCTCTTCCGCATGTGTATTTTCTGAGCAATTACAAGCTATCAAGTATTGAGATTTGCATCAATGTATATACCATGGATTAACCTCCTTGGGTAAATACAGTGAAGATGACAAATTTATATTTCAAAAGATCAGCTTATCTCTAGTGGAGAGTCATTTACTTTCAGGCATGAAAAGGGACTTTCTAAGACCTATTTCATCTTCTGTCTGGTACACATTGCAGAAATTTCTCCAGAAAACACTAAGGGTGCCTTCACATATGCGTATGTGAACGCAGCATATGCTGCGTTCCCATACGCAGTCAAATGCATGCGCACTGCGTTCTATGCTTAACATAGGAACACATAGTGCCTGCGTTTGCTGCGTTCGGGTGCGGATGCGGACGATATCTGCTCCCTCCAGGGTCCTGCATCCGAACCCGGGACACAGCATGTTGCATTTTTTGTGCGCTCGGGGACCTTGGAAAATCAGCAAGCTTTCCCAAGCGCACAAAGAATGCATTGGCGTCAATGGGTCCGCAGTGTTCTGCGCTTGATAGCGCAGGAGAACGCTGCGGACGCATTGAAATCTCTCCCGGTGGCCGACAGTGATGTCACAGGAGATCACCGACGGCCACCAGGAGATCAGCTGGAGCCTCTGATGAACTCCTCATCTGCTAGCGGTGTCGGCGGGGAGAAACAGCTGATGTGACAGCTGTTTGAATCTTCCCGCGCCGACATCTCCTCTCGGTGTTCAGCGCGGGAGATTCAAAAAGCTGTCAAATCAGCTGTTTAACCCCGCCGACACGTCCCGGAGCTTACCGGCGGCATGGAGGAGGAGATCTCCGGCGCTGATCTCCGCCTCCGGCCCGCCCCAGGACACCTCCGATTGGCTGCCCGGGCTCCACAGTGATGTGTCCGCAGGCAGACATTCTCCGCTGCGGACACATCAAAATGACATGCTTTTTACTGCGTTTGTGTCTGCATGCCATCAGCATGCAGACACAAACGCAAATGTGAAGGTAGCCTAAGGTTGCAAGAACAATTCTTTGTTAGAATAAGAGCTTATATACAAGATGCAGGGATCAACAAATAATAAGGCAACACAGTCACTAATGTGAGATACTAGTCACATTCTCTACTTCATTGGTTTAAAGGAAGATCACATTCTTATATCTATGGGAGATTCATTCAGCTGTAAACAATCATTTAAAGCCATTCAGTTGTTCATATGGTTTACACAATCCTTCTTTATACATGTTGTGAAGTGCACTTTCCATCCATCATCATCAAAAGCTGAAACATAACTTATACATACACTGGTAAGTCTTTCAACAGCCCCATATTCATCTTTTCAGTTAATCCTGCTGTTCAATCTTTGTTACTGGAGTGTCTCAGATAATGCAGGCCATTCACTATCAGCCCACATCTCTAACAAGTATACTCCCTTTTCTCTCTAATGTTATGAACCTATCTTTTTTTGCCATTTGGAAAGCTTCGTCCAATCAGATCAGAGCATTCAACGCATGGAGTCTACACATGCATGAATATATATATATATATATTTTTTTTTTTAACAATAACATTTTTATAAAATTTTTGAACAGTTACAAAAAGAGGGAATGTATCAACAGGATGGATGAATATATTGAGTACTGGACACAAAGAATAACAACTGACATGTTAATGATAACGCAAAGTGAAACAAGAATTGCATTATTTACATAATACACATTATACAGAGCTTAATTTTTCACAGGTTTTCCTTTGGTGGATTTATGTCTCAAAATCTGCATCAGAAAAAGCATTAAACAATGCAATGTGGGCAAAGGGCCTAAGTAGGCCCAGGGAGAACCACACTTTTGGTGAAAGGGCTGGAGGATTCCTCTTGCTCCATGGCTACTTCTACAGAGACTTATAGGACAGGGATGGCCAGCTACGGTATTAAACCATGCAGGCTTGCAGGATTTACTTAGCATTGCACAGGGCTAATTTCATCACCTGCAGAGGTGATGATTTCAGCATCTTGTCCAATGCTAAGGAAATCCTGAAACTGCCACTGTTGTGGCACTGCACTTAGCCAGTCCTGTTCTTCAGATGTGTGTAGTGTCTTGCATTTCCATACCTCAGACCATCAGGCAAAGGCCTGTGGCTTGTTCGCCAGTTTCTGTAGGACAATATCAAATAACCTCCTAGGAGTGAAGTAAAAAAAAACTTTACTGTAGCACAGACAATAATAAGTCTCAAAGACACATATGAATATACCGTACACAGTATATTTAAAAAAGTCCAACAGGAATAAGCAGACTCCATAACAATAGTGAAAAGTTTATTAAGAGCTGAGGTGGAGCCAAATTCTGCAGTCCCACTAATGCAGCACGGGGAAGCGCAATCAATGCTTAACTTGGGAAAAGAAAAAAGTAAATTAAAGAAAAAACTGTTTTCACTGAATTGAACCAAAAACAGTCCTTCTTCGGACAAAGTGTCAACTAAGGGACAGGTCAGCGACCCATTAACATGCCTTGCGTTAGGGAGGTCCACTTTAATTTGAGTTATAATTCCCTAGACGTTTTCCCATCGCTACCCTGGATGGAATGCAAGGTTAGTCATAGTAGTCCACTGTCTCAAGGGGCAAGGGGTCACAGGGGCCACTCCTCCAGGGGTATTCTCTGCAACCACCTTCCCCGCAGCACACTCCATCAGATGTTTCCTCGGACCCTTCTCCTTAGGGCCCCATGTCCTTAGGGCCCCACCACTGGAACAGATGATGGAGGAATTAGGAAAAACCACCCCCTCTAGCAGAGATGGGACCAACTTGGGAACACTGAAAGACCCTGTGGGTTTGGATGCAGTTGGCAATGCCACATTCCCTCCTGGTTGGCTTCCTGCTGCCGTATAGCCAAACTGCATACTCATAAGTCAACACTAAGTTTAGCAGAGTGTAGGTGCATTGTATTCACTGCACTGTCAAAATGGCGCCTAGCTCCGTGGTGATGCCTTTTTGCTTTGCCTATGGCCCACCTCTTCCAGTACCAGGACACAAACAATCACTTAGGCTACTTTCACATAACGGTTTTGAAGGGAGCCGATGCTGTCCGAAAAATTCGGACAGCATCGGCTGCCTTCTGATGCCTGGAATCGGATGCCAAATAGGCATCCGATTCCGGCATGAAATCGTAGCCTCCGGGCTGAAAAAAAAAAAAAAAAGTTCATGCTCACCTCCCCTCGAGCCCCCGCCGTCTCCCGCCGTCTTCCTGGAGGTTCCTGGTGGCTCCCGCAGGCTCCCGGTGGCTGCAGAGGTCTTCTTCTGCTGTACACAGGACCTGCGGTGATGTCACAGTCATGTGACCGCGGGTTACCATGGTGTAACCTGGTGTCACGTGACTGTGACATCACCGCAGGTCCTGTGTACAGCAGAGGAAGACCTCTGCAGCCAATGGGAGCCTGCGGGAGCCACCGGGATCCTCCAGGAAGACGGCGGGAGACGGCGGGGGCTCGGGGGGAGGTGAGCATGAACTTTTTTTTTTTTAACCCCTGCGTTCCCAGTTGAGCATTTTTACTGTACTGAGCATGCTCAGTACAGTAAAATCGGGTCCGAGGAGACATCAGATGTTTCCTCGGACCCTTCTCCTTAGGGCCCCATGTTATAGGGATAGGGTCAGATCGGATGTGCACTAAATGCCATCCGATTTGGTCCGATCTGATTCTGTCAGATTTTATTTTCGGTGCAAAAATCGGAGCAGGCTCCGATTTTTGCACCGAAAATAAAATCGGACAGAATCAGATCGGACCAAATCGGATGGCATTTAGTGCACATCCGATTCGGTCCAATGCCCATAGGGCTGCATGGGGCCAAATTCGGATCCGATGCTGTCCGATTTTGATCGGACAGCATCGGATCTGGAAAATCCGTAGTGTGAAGGCAGCCTCACAGGATAATATTGTTTGCACAATCTTTTTGCCTAGCTCCTCATTAACCCCTCCATGGGGTGGGCTGCAGAAGTCACCTGACTTACACATCCCATTTTCCATGCCACAGGTAGCACCAGAGCTTGCAGTTAGGTGGAATGATTATTGAAGCCTGACATACTTATTGGAGAAATAATGAAAACAAATAAGTTTATTCAGCTCACCACCGATTCATCTGGAATGCTGAATAGAGATACAGTTGTGGCCAAAAGTATTGACACCCCTGCAATTCTGTCAGATAATACTCAGTTTCTTCCTGAAAATGACTACAATCACAAATTCTTTGATATTATTATCTTCATTTAATTTGTCTTAAATGAAAAAACACAAAAGAGAGTGAAGCAAAAAGCAAAACATTGATCATTTCCCACAAAACTCCAAAAATGGGACAGACAAAAGTATTGGCACCCTCAGCCTAATACTTGGTTGCACAACCTTTAGCCAAAATATCTGCGATCAACCGCTTACGTTAAACATCAATGAGTTTCTTACAATGCTCTGCTGGAATTTTAACCATTCTTCTTTGGCAAACTGCTCCAGGTCCCTGATATTTGAAGGGTGCCTTCTCCAAATTGCCATTTTTAGATCTCTCCACAGGTGTTCTATGGGATTCAGGTTTGGACTCATTGCTGGCCACCTTAAAAGTTTCCGGTGCTTTCTCTCAAACCATTTTCTAGTGCTTTTTGAAGTGTGTTTTGGGTCATTGTCCTGCTGGAAGACCCATGAACCTCTGAGGGAGACACAGCTTTCTCACACTGGGCCCTACATTATGCTGCAAAATTTGTTGGTAGTCTTCAGATTTCATAATGCCATGCACACGGTCAAGCAGTCCAGTACCAGAGGCAGCAAAGCATCCCCAAAGCATTAGAGAACCTCCACCATGTTTGACTGTAGGGACAGTGTTCTTTTCTTTGAATGCCTCTTTTTTTCTCCTGTAAACTCTATGTTGATGCCTTTGCCCAAAAGCTCTACTTTTGTCTCATTGACCAGAGAACATTCTTTCAAAACGTTTTAGGCTTTCTCAGGTAAGTTTTGGCAAACTCCAGCCTGGCTTTTTTATGTCTCAGGGTAAGAAGTGGGGTCTTCCTGGGTCTCCTACCATACAGTCCCTTTTCATTCAGACGCCGACGATAGTACAGGTTGACATTGTTGTACCCTCGGACTGCAGGGCAGCTTGAACTTGTTGGGATGTTAGTCAAGGTTCGTTTCCACAATCCTGCACAATCTTGCGTTGAAATCTCTTGTCAATATTTCTTTTCCGTCCATATCTAGGGTGGTTAGCCACATTGCCATGGGCTTTAAACGTCTTGATGATACTGCGCACAATAGACACAGGAACATTCAGGTCTTTGGAGTTGGACTTGTAGCCTTGAGATTGCTCATGCTTCCTCACAATTTGGTTTATCAAGTCCTCAGACAGTTCTTTGGTCTTCTTTCTTTCTCCATGCTCAATGTGGTACACACAAGGACACAGGACAGAGGATGAGTCAACTTTAATCCATGTCAACTACCTGCAAGTGTGATTTAGTTATTGCCAACACCTGTTAGGTGCCACAGGTAAGTTACAGGTGCTGTTAATTACACAAATTAGAGAAGCATCACATGATTTTTCTAAAGGTACCGTCACACCTGACGATATCAGCGGCAAATTTTATGGCGATGCTGGGGTGTGGCCTATCGCCGCTGGCATCACCAATGCATCGCCCAATGTGACTGGGTGAGGGCGACGCATTTGAGTGGTCGTCTGGTTTCAGAGCAGTGCTCTGAAGCCAGGCGACCATTCTGGGGCAATGTGCACTATTCGCCATGTGTAATGTTTCAATGGCGATGTAAAGAGCGACAGCACACATCGCCTAAACAATTCCGGTAGGCATGTCTGGGCGTAGTTGTTACCTCTGGCGGTCTGCGTGGATTGGTGGCAGCTCCAGCGTTCTGCTTGGTAGTCCTGTTCGTCGGCACCATATTTGATGATGTGTGCGTCCAACAATAATCTCGTCTTCCTTTCTATGGTGCTGAAAGTTCTGGTACCCTGGAGCGTCCATACTATAGGGCAGCGCATTGATGTGGCCTGTGTGTTTCCGCCTGTGTCGGCTAAATGTGCAGAGATGTGACACTGCAAAATGCATGTTACAATACCACAATTGTCATTAGATGTAAACTTATGTCTGCATCAGAGCGCTGTAGTGTCATGCTTCATGTTTAAAGTACAGGACGCAAAAGCATACAGTGTATCCTGTGGCTTTTGCGCTTCAGGGCCCCCGTCAACATGTCATATCTCCTATGCGTCGTTACGTCATTAAGTTGTCAGATGTTTGGCGCCGCCTTCCTGGTGCTTTCCCTTCCCCAGCAAATAGTAAAATGGCGTCACCCAGGCGAGCTGCTGTGTGGGGGGAGCCTGAGCTCCTTATCCTTGTTGATTTATGTGATACCAGGGATTACTGGTGTCACCAGCACCACACCCATCCACGTCTCCACGAGCAGGCTGTCCTGCTGAAGGTGAAGAGGCGGCTGGAGAGGAGGTTGGGTTTGTTGCGCACCCCAAGGCAGATCTGTAAAAAAATAGCAGATCTGAAATATAAAGCGCCGGAACGGATCACACAACAGCGTGGCAGGATTGCACGTATAAGTGGTGAGTATTTACCATGACAACATACACATACCGTTCTCTGTCAACAAATACATATGAAGGGCAGCACATGCCACTGTACCCGCCAACATATATTGTGCCGATGTATGTGAGAGATTCATCATGACTCTGCAGCTGCATGATCATCTACCTGCAACGTCCACATACATCCTACACTTCTGTGGGTCATCTGTCACAACACACTTGTATGCACACACAATAACCACAGGCCTAATAGTATGTGGTGTGAGGCACCGCCGGCATGCTCCCATGACCGGGGTGCATCACATGCAGGATCAGTATAGTATCCTGTGCACATGAGCCGGTTTTTACCTATGTGTGCTGTGTAATCATGTCCGGCACCCAGTGTGTCAATGCCTGAAAGAATCATGAGACCAATGAGCGGCTGAGAGCATTGTGTGTACTGTGTGAGCCTACCCTTATCACAGGGAGTTAAAGAAGCTGTGTGAATGCTGTAGAGATCAGGCACATAGATGAACAGCTGTATTGGAACTAGAGGAGGCTGAATACCAGCAGCCAAGTGGGTGTGTCCATGTGGGCTGGCAGAGTGAGTAGAGAGTTCACAGACTTCTGGGATCAGATCAGCTCAGACCCGAGAGCCAGGTAGACGACTGAGATGGAAGGGTGCTTGTTCAGGCGTGGGGCGAAACACATCCTGGAAGAGACCGGCCCTTCTCCATAAGGGAGGCTCCTGACCCTCGAATGCTTGTCTGCGAACCGGTGTCCGAGAACGGGTCTGACAGCTCCTGGAGTGGGGAAGCCATGGCTGAACCAGAAGGACGCTGGCCCGGACGTGGGGCGAAACACGTCCGGGAAGGAGCCCTTGGGGATGCTTGGTCTACCCGTTACTCAGGTAGCGAGGCCCTGGATCCGTGCCCGGTAAGAAGGCAATTCCTGTATGCTAGTGTGAACTGTGTACCCTGTGCGGAAAATGTGCCAGGCGCACTAAGGTTCGACTAAGTAGTCAGTAAGGGACCTGTTGAAGTATAAGTGTATTCTATGGCTTATGTAAAAGACCTAATGAGTGTATGTAGCCCTTCGGGAGGCAGATGTATGAATTGTGCCAGGCGGGCATAGCCGCCACTGGGTCCGGCTAAGTAGTCAGTGAAGGGACCCATTGAAGTGTATGTAGCCCTTTGGGAGGCAGATGTATGAATTGTGCCAGGCGGGCATAGCCACCATTGGGTTCGACTAAAACAGTCAGTGAAGGGACCCGTTGAAGTGTATGTAGCGATGGTCAGAAGCAGGGGTTAGAAGAGCTCCTAGAGTGGGGAAACCGTGGTTGAACCAGGTGGGCGCTGATCCGGACATGGGTGAAACACGTCCGGAAAGGAGTCCCTTGGGGATACATGGCGTACCCATGACTCAGGTTGCTCAATCCCTCTTCTGAACCCAGAGGAGCCACAGTCCATGGAGGATTATGTGATGGGCTGTGATCGTGTGAAAGGACGTATGTGATCCATGGGTGCTTATGCGATGGATCACATGCGGTGTGTAAGAGCCCGGTCAGGCTGAAGCCTGTACTCCAGGGTAATGTTGAGCTGTGTAAATAAAGCCAGGCGGCTGGTACTGCCATTGGGATCCACAGAGTCCGTTGACGCATATGGTTATTTATGTACTGCTAATGTATGGGGAACGTGTAGATAGGCCGGAGGCCGGAACCACCACAGGAGCAGTTGTTAGTGCTCCAATGGGGAAAGAAAGGTGGTGACAGTTCCTGGGTAACTATAGGATGTTATGTGCAATATATGTATGGTTAAATATGTGTTACTAATGTTATATGTAAATGTATTATGTGTTTATGTATTGTGCTTATAATCAATGTGCAATGTGTCAAGCATGCTACCCGGGTTATGTTATGTATGTGAGCAAATAAACGGGTAGTCATTGGTTAAATTATATGCACGTGTTGGTGTCGTTATGCCGCAAGCAAGTTCCCCGGGTTGCTACCTCACAGTGTGTAAATATGCATAAAGCAGCGTCAGCATGTAGGACATTATGTCACACCACTCATGTCACACACTGTCAACCTGTGCATTTTGGTTTCCCTTTTGGATTTTGCAGACAGCAAACATGCTCACGTTCACATACACAATATGTTGCCTTCACATAACCTGACAACATTGTGCCACATTGGCCAATAAGGCCTGTCACATGTCAGCCATTGTGTAGGCTGCTTTTTTCTTGTCAAGCTAGTTATGAATAATTTTGTAGGAAAATTGTGATTTGAAAACATGTTGACTAAGGCCAGGGTCACATCGGCGTTTTTTGTTTAAAATCCTGATCCGGTTTTGAGCTTTAAAAAAGCTCAAAACCGGACCAGGAAACGCTCCTCATAGGAGCCTATGCAAAACACCGGATGGCTTCACAAGCCATCCGGTGGCCGGATCCGGCACTGCTGCCTGCGTTTAAAATCATGCAGGCAGCAGTTTTCGCAGCGTTTGCCGGGACCGCACTGCGGTCACCGGATGGCTCAGGACGTGTAATCCTGAGCCATCCGGTAACTGCAGAGTTTGCGGATCCCGGCTATTGGCGGGATCCGCAACCTTAATAAAGAGTTAAATTGTTGATCTCAATGACTGTTTAAGGTCTGTAGGGGGGCTTAGACCCCCCTACAGACCGGCCGACCACTTATACAGTGTTCTTGTACAATTTCACAATGGGCACGGGCTCTTCGGAGCAAAGTGCCCCCCCCCCCCGTATCACTATACAGGGGTGCATACACCCCTGTATTACAATGATGCATTAATGATGTGTAGTCCAAAAAGGATTTTATCACTCGCAATGTAAGTTTATACTTACAGCATGTAAGTTGTAGGCAGAGTCCAGCGAAATCCATAGGCGGGGCTGTGTGCAGCAGCCTCCGCCCGCTTCATGTTGATGGCCGCCCCCTCTGGCCGTAATCCACTGTTGTGAGGGCGGATACGTCGTTAAAGGGGCGTGGCTAACTATGTGCCGAGGTTAGCCACGCCCCTTTAACGACGTATCCGCCCTCACAACAGTGGATTACGGCCAGAGGGGGCGGCCATCAACATGAAGCGGGCGGAGGCTGCTGCACACAGCCCCGCCTATGGATTTCGCTGGACTCTGCCTACAACTTACATGCTGTAAGTATAAACTTACATTGCGAGTGATAAAATCCTTTTTGGACTACACATCATTAATGCATCATTGTAATACAGGGGTGTATGCACCCCTGTATAGTGATACGGGGGGGGGGCACTTTGCTCCGAAGAGCCCGTGCCCATTGTGAAATTGTACAAGAACACTGTATAAGTGGTCGGCCGGTCTGTAGGGGGGTCTAAGCCCCCCTACAGACCTTAAACAGTCATTGAGATCAACAATTTAACTCTTTATTAAGGTTGCGGATCCCGCCAATAGCCGGGATCCGCAAACTCTGCAGTTACCGGATGGCTCAGGATTACACATCCTGAGCCATCCGGTGACCGCAGTGCGGGATTCAGCACACATTTTTGAAAAAAATGTGTGTGCCCGCCATTGCGTTCACCGCATCCGGATCCGGATGCGGTGAATGCAATTTAGGTTTTCAATGTGACCCTACCCTAAATGACACAATGTTTCCAACAACTGTATGTACTACAGCTCACAGACAGTGATATAATTGTTTATATTTATGTAACTCCTACAACCTTGCATGTGCAGCAGGATAAGCCATTGTTATTTCCATGGTAACTATATGGCTAGTTTACATAACCAGATGTTTTCATATGTTTAGGCTAGCCACATATCACATTATGTTGCTCTATCCTGCCCTTCTTTCAATTGTACTAAACATGACCAAACTAACGACAAACAGCACTTCATAAGTCCCATCATATGTGCCCATGATGTCATCGTGACAAAGTATGTTGTCGCCTCAACAGGTAGTGAGAGAAGCCGGGAGCATCCACCATCCCCAGATGTGGTAGCACCAGCCATCCAACCAGGATCACCAGCCGTACCTGCAGCAGGGACGCCATCTGGCTCACCCACACAACCACTGGAACCAAGGGCAGTGGCAGCTAATAATGGCCAAACAACACCCACACCAGCACGGCCACAAGGGCCTACCTCACCAAGGAGTGAAATCCCGTCCGCCTCTGAAGGGACACCAAGGGCTGCAACAATCCCACCCTTGGATGCAGCCATGTCCAGTGGTGGGAATTCTGCCCAGTGGTCCTCTGACGAGGCCACAAACAGTAAAGAAGGTGTGGGTCAAGTCAATGTTACTCAGATGTACTGTGCACTGTGTGTCAAATTAAATTTGATTATTCTTTACAAAATATGTAGTGACCTTATCTATCGGCTAACAAATACACATATGCTGTTCTCATTACAGATGGCACTCTCAATTAGAGATGAGCCACCACCCCGGTGTTCGAATTCGATTCTATTCGTCGAATCGACGGGGTGTTCGACGAATGTTCATCGAATGCTCAACGAACACCGTCGAACACCCTGGAAAACGAACAAACCGGGCCTGTGGGGCTTTTTCACTTCCACAATGTATATACATACATTGTGGAAGTGAAAAAAAGTGAAAGAAAGTGTTAAAAATAAAAAAATAATCAATGCTCACCTGTCCGCGGTCCACCGAAGCCTCCGGAGTTCCCGCGAGAACGTGACGTCACCACAGGTCCTGGAAGCACAGGACCTTGCCAGAAAGCTTAAAATAGATATTTTTATGTTTCAGACCCTTTCTTTAAGTAACTTTTACTTAAAGAACGGGTCCGAATCATAAAAATATCTATTTTAAGCTTTCCGGCAAGGTACTGTGCTTCCAGGACCTGTAGTGACGTCACGTTCTCGCAGAACTCCGGTCATGTGACCGGAGTTCGCGCGAGAACATGACGTCACCACAGGTCCTAGAAGCCACAGGACCTTGCCGGAGGCTTCGGTGGACCGCTGACAGGTGAGCATAGATTATTTTTTTATTTTTAACACTTTCTTTCTTCTAGGGAATCTTTATTTTGGCTCAAAATGCGGCAGATGCGGTTTTCTGACCGCATCTGCAGCATTTTCGAACCAAAATCGAACATGTTCGAAATTCGCCGAATTGGAACCAAATTGTTCGAATTCGGCGAATGACTCGAATAGGGCCAAAATCGACTCGAATTTGAGATTGGCGAACTATTCGAGTCGAACATCGCTCATCTCTAATCTCAATGTGTTGGACTGGGTCATAAGCCCCTCACCTTCACCACCCACCCAAATTGTGGGCCCACAGCCCCCTGGTAAGTTAAACCACTTAATACACACCTGTTATGTGGCCAAAACATGTTGTTGATGTTGATGTTATGTATACTCTGTAGGTGGCCCATCCCTGCAGGACCTTGTGGTGGTCCATCAAGAGGCTGTAGTGAAGCTCAACCAATTAGGCCATCTGATTGCCCAATTCCTCCATGGCCATCCTAGCTCGGGACCTCAAGAAGGTCAGCGTCTTCCTCGCCTTTGAGGAGTTTGTGTGGTTGGTCCCTAGTTTATGTTTAGTTTTTGTTTTGTTAACAAGTCAGGGACCCTGTTGGCCAATGTATTTTTAAATGACTAATGGGTTCTAAACCATGGACCCTTGATAACTCAAGGTTTACATTTTTGTATCTGTTTTGTATTTCTGGCCCCTCTAACCGGGTTTGATCCCATCCAAAATTTGATAAAAGCTGTTAATATAGCACAAGTACATCTTTTTTTAAGTCCTTTTTGTGATAAACATTTGGCAGTCAAAAAAGTTTGGACCATGGCACCATGGTATGGCATTCTCAATGTACCAGTGTTGTAAGAAAGAAATAATACATAACAAAGGAAGATTACAATCCAACGGACAATGAAAAAAAAACATTGCTATATGGCTGAATGACACCGCCAGATATATCTGTCCCTAGTGGTAACTAACCCACTCCGATGGTCAGATTGGGTCCTGGAATGGGAGGGCTCCACCTCCTTCTCCTCCTCCAATCGTTGTCGATTTCAACTATGGCGTGTGTATGGACTTCGTCTATCCCTCTCTCTGTCCCGACTGTGTGATGCCCTATATCTGCCCTCCCTTGGGTTGGGGGACCATGCAGTCTGTTGGGAAAGTAAGAGGAGGCAGGTCTCATGAGTGCAGGGTCCCATCCTTGGCTGCTTTAAGGGCATGGTGGATCACCCTCTCCACAGCCAGGCACGTGTCCCTGTCCAGCCTAGCCAGGCGCTCACTGACAAGATGGCCAATGGCAGTGCTGGGTTGGTTCTCCAGATGGGTGCGAACCCTTGAGGCCCAAGTGCCCAGCTCTGTTTGCCTTTGAGCTAGGGGGCCTCTCCTGCGCCTGGCCACAGTGGGGGTCATGTTTGACTCAACACTAGTGCCAGCTGGAAACACATCCTCAGGCGCTGTAGAGGGTTGACTGTCCTCAATGGGTGCCTCCGCCTGGCTCTCTTCAAGGCAGGAGTGTCCTGGAAAATGACAATACAACATGTGTCAGAACTAACATACCTCACCCATCAATTTTAAAAATAACATCATTATGTCTACTAAAACATGTTTCAAGCCTTCCCAAACATGTGTGTCATGCTGTAGCTCACACTATTTGAAATGTGGTTGCAGACACAATTTTTACTGTACTCACATAAAACTACTGTGTGGTGACCCATATGTGTTGTTAAAAGTTGCAAAATGAGACTGCAAAACCCCCTTGGCCCCTACAGTACTACCGATTGTGTAGTTTCTGATAGTCCACATAAAGTTGGTTTGTTATATGGTACCCAACAACAGCACTCATGAATCACACATTGTTGTGGGTTTAAGCTAGGCAAAATTGAACGTACCTCTTGTGGTGGAGCCGTGACTTGGGGAGTGGCCGAGGAGAGTTGGGCACACCGCCTGCTGGACGGTGTTTGCAAAGGGCGACCTTGGTCCAGGGTGAACAGGAGGAGGTCATAGTACCACAGCTGTGGTCGTCTGTCCTGCTCGTGCCCATCCCAGACCGTCGGTCCAACATTTTGTTGTGCTCCTTCTTGAACACTGTCCGCAGGCTTTTATTTTGGTTTTAACAAATTTGAGGCCCAGACCAAAATCAGACAGCATACGCTCAGTTAATTCCAGCAACTCCATAGTCCGTTCCCTTCACCATCCGGTTTCGATAGTCTGGTGAAGTGGTCCGCCACAGACACTCCTTCTCCTCGTAGAGCGCATAAGGCACGCATAATTCAGCTGTCCGTCATCTGAAACAGCAACAAACACTATGACACCTACACGAGAGATGTTTGTTCATGTTCAGCCAACAGCAATGACACATTTCCTTGTTCCTGAAGGCCATAGCAAAGTCAACTTGACTCCACAACACTCGTATATTTAAGCATGGCCTCCAGCTACACGTGTCTCCTGCGTAGGAGTCAGGAACAATATTCACTATGTACTCCAAGATGTTGAATGTTTCTTTTAACACTATAAAGCACACTATATAAAGGTCAGCTGCTAAAACACTGGCAAGCCACAATTGCATAAAGAAAGATTTGGCTAGGTTCAGATAGTGGACCAAAGAGCTGCAGACACAATCTCAGATTTTCCAAAAACTGGCAAGCATGGAGGCCATGCACATCAAAAGGGATGCTCACTGTGGCTTTGCACATTACTTAAAAGTGTAGCACATTGTGTATTGAGTTTGTTTTTGCAACACATGTATGAGACACTTTATGAAACCAGGTAAAAATTAAATGTGGTAACACAAACACACATATGTTTTGCAAGGGAATGAGCACATGATGTCAATCTTACCCTAAGGCAACAGATCAAAGATTAGCCAGAAAATAAAACACACATAACCTACCGGAATACTGGCCAGACACAGAAGAGGGGTCACAGTGCAGAGGGATCAGTCGCGCTGTGTCCTGTTGTGCACTTTGCAACACAGTGAATCAGTAGCAGGCAGGTGTTTAATAACCATCAACAATCACAACGCAGGTGAGATCAGAAGCCTCATCAGTGTGTGACGCCATTGGGGAGGGTGATTGTGCACATGGGTGAGGTGCGCCATCATTGGCTGTGTGACGCTTAACAATCATCAATGCACCTGCATCGTGTTGTGTTCCCTGCACACACTCAGGAGGTATGTATGGCCCCAACATCAGGATTCTGTTGCGCCATCTAGTCTGAAGTTCTGTTCTCATGTGTTAATGAGCTGAGGCGTTGTTCCTACAGAGCGGTATTGCACGGCTTTTGGTGACGCAAATGCATTCACAGACGCAGCAGCACATTGTGATCTTAGCTAATGGAATGACAAAGTTTCTGTGTCCTGTTCACAGTGCAAATACACTGACCAACCCTGTTGGATTAAGCAGAGGAGGGGTTCTTATCCGCAATCGTGGCCTCAACACATCGCCATACACCAATACAGTATGCATACATGTGCTGCAGTGCAGTAATCTCCCACCCAACTCAATATATACCGGTGTTTTATTCTTGCTTGACAAAATAACATTCATTTTCACCCACAGCATCAGTTGGTTGCCACTTTCACAGTGGTGAAGAACACAGTGACTGTGTTCTGTCGAGGGTAAAGTGTGTGGCTGCTACGACACTGAAGGTTAGTAATGCATTACAATGTCTTTGTTGGTATAACATAATGTAATGCAATGCTGAATTCAAAAATGAATGTGCACAATGGACCATAGAAGGTATACATGTCATGGTGACGTGTGGACTTGCTGTACACATGAAGAAATATCAACATTAGGTGTACTTTGAATGGATGTAACAATTTAAATAATCAATGTGCAGCATCCATGTGTCAGCTGCTTCACAGGGCTCTTTGCACAGAGCCCTATGGTATGGTGTTGTGTTTAATGTGTGATCTAGAGAGGTAATAATATGGACAGTCCATCACTTGATCATGGTAGATAGAGCAGCTTCACAACAATGTACCCAATATGGTAGCCCCACACACAATAATTAAGGCACGTTCATTAATGAAGAGCTACATGATTATGATGGCTACTATATGTGACATATAGTTGTTGATTACACAGCCACAAGGTATTTAGTTGCGACAAGGCCAGTTGCAGGTGTATTGTGTGTGGACACCTGACAAACAGGTGTCACCTAATTACTCCCAATTTCCAAATATTGACGTATGTGGCTGCCATAGCGCATGTAATTGTGTGTAACCATTTGTAGATGTGCTTCCAACAATGTTTTCCTTTATGTTTAGATATCAAGAGACGTTGGAGGCTACGGATCACAGGATGGAATTGCACCACATGCTTGTTGTGAGGGCTGCATTGTGGGAGGAGGCATTGATAAGGGATGAGAGGGCGGAGAGACTGCGGAGGCATAGACGAAGGCGTGTGTGGTCTCGGGATTGGTTCCTGCAAAAGGGACAACCTGAGCCACAAGCGCCTAGTCCGTCAGCTGGAGGACAGGAATCCACATGATTTCCAGAACTATCTCCGTATGTCTGAGGACTCCTTCAAATTCCTTTTGGAATTGGTGCGCCCACATATTTTGCATGAGGACACTGTGATGCGTCAAGCTGTGCCACCAGAGGAGTGGTTGGCTGTGACTCTACATTTCCTGGCAACAGGGCGTACGCTGACTGACCTGCAGTATGCTGCAGCTGTATCACGCCCACTGCTGAGCCGCCTAATCCCTGAGACGTGTGAGGCCATTGTGAGGTGTCTGCTGTCATCTTATATGTGATTTTCAGAAACCCATGCGGAGGTGGCAGTTCCGAAACTGCAGGGGAACATTGGATGGTAAGCGTGTGAGGATCACACAACCACCCAACAGCGGGTCCCTTTATTATTACTATAAAGGGTTCTTCAGTGTGTTCCTCATGGCCCTCATCAATGCCAACTATTAGTTCCTCTACGTATGTTGATGGGGGGATTTTGGCCGACATCTTCTTTGGTGAAGACCTTAGAAGGGGACGCCTCAACTTACCACAGATGATGACACCACTGAGCATCTCAACTTTGTGTTTGTGGGGGATGAGGGCTTTCCTTTCAGGCCAACCTACTACGGCCATATTCCCAGAGGACTATCACCCCTGAGCAACGCCTTTTCAATTACCGGCTATCCCGGCCTGTCGTGTGGTTGAAAATGCGTTCGGGATCATGGCCAATAGATCTTTCAAGTGGCAGTGTTTGTCAAGTGATGAAAACCTCACCCTCAACAATGCTGGTAGCAGAGGTACCAACTGTTTGCAACAGCATGCCCATAATCGGAGAGAGACCACAACCCACAGTCCAAAAGACTTGGGGGGAAAATGGTCCACAAATTGAACTCTAACTATATGCAAGTATTAGAACTTACTCGTTACAATTTCGGTAGAGTCAGAATATTTCGCGAATTTTCTCACGGTCATCTCACTCATCCTTAATACAATAAAATATTATCACACATTACACTGCTGTTTGAAACATGACTCACAAGCAAAAAAACCAGATCATTCAATTAAAACGATACTGCTAATAAAAGGATACTAGCTGTAGTTACAACTACCGTATATAATCGTGAATAAGCCGATTTTTTTCAGCACATAAAATGTGCTGAAAAGGTCCCCCCCCTCGCTTATACACAGTGTATAAATACTGGTAATAGCTTTACAGCGTCACCGCCCCCCCCGTGGTATCCCGCCTCCCCCCGCCCCGTATATACAGCCCCCCCGTGGTACCTCCGCGCCGCCCGCCGCCGTAAATACAAGCCCCCCCGTTGGTATCTCTTCCTCGGCCCCCCCGCCGTATATACAGCCCACCCCCGTGTATCCCGCCCCCCCCCCTTATATACAGCCCCCCCGTGTTATCCAGGGCCCCCCTTGCTGGCACGCTGTAAAGGAAATATCAATATACTTATCGCTGCCCGCCGCCGCGGCCACTCCTCCTTTCCTCGGGACACCGCGATGACCGCCGGGTACTTCATGGCTTCCTGTTCTTCTCCGGCGCTCAGGAAAGACGTCATTGTTCGAAGTAGAGGGCGGGCGTCGAGAATGAACAGGAAACATGAAGACCCGAGCATCGCGGTGACCGAGAGCCGGGAGACGGGCGGCGGCGGCAGCGATAAGTATACTGACCATCATCCCTTTACAGTGCAGCAAGGTGGGAGCCCGTATACCACTGGGGGGGTCTGTATATATCGGGGGGCCCCTGGATCCCACGGGGGGGCTGTATACAGCTGGGCTCTGTATGACAGCTGTGGCCCCTGTATACTATTGTGTGGGGTCTTTAAGCCCCTTGGGCTGCAGCTGTATATAGCCTTCCCTGGGGCTGCTGCTGTATATACCCCCTGGCTGCTGCGTGTATATCACCCCCTGGGGCTGCACTGTATAACCTCCCCTGGGGCTGGGCTGCTGTATATACCCCCTGGGGCTTGCTGCTGTATACTACCACTGGGGCTGCTGCTGTATACTACCAACTGGGTCTGCTGTCTGGATACTACTTACTAGGGGCTCGCTCTGTATACTACTACTGGGGTTCTGTATACTACCACTTGGGGGCTGCTGGGCTGTGATATACCCACGTGGGGCCGCTAGCGTATTTACCCCCTAGGGGCTATGCTGGCTGTATACTACACACTTGGGGCTGCTGCTGTATCCACACTGGGGGCTGCGTATACTACTACTTGGGCTTCTGTAGATCTACTACTGGGGCTGCTGCTGTATAACCCTGAGGCTTGCTGTATACTACTCACTGGGACTACTGTATTCTACCTCTGGGGATTCTTTAATAACAACCACTAGGTTGCTGCTGTTAATATACCTCTGGGTCTGCTGTATACTACCACTGTGCTGCTGTTATATATCTCGTGGGAACTGCTTATACTACTCACTGGGGCTTGCTGCTGTATATACCACTGGGCGAGGCTGCTGTATATAACCTCTGGGCTGCTGTTACTACAACTTGGGGCTGCTGTAATTATCCTCTTGTGGGGCTGCTGTTTACTCCACTGGGGCTGCTGCTGAGATAACACTGGGGAGACTGCTGTATACCACCACTTCTGGGGCTGTATGCTAACCTACTAGGGAGCCTGTATACCAACTGCGGGTGCTCTGTATACACCACTGAACCTGCTGGCTGTAAACCTGTGCTGGGGTCCACCCTCGCTTATACAACGTCAAGAATAGGTTTTCCCAGATTTTTTGGGGCAAAAGTAGGGGGGTCGAGCTTATACACGGGTCGCGCTTATACCCGAGTATATACGGGTAGTTTTTTATTTAGCTGGACAGACAGACAGAAAATTCTAGTCTGGACCCATTTTGTCCTACTAAGAATAATGATTAGCTTCTGAGAAGCCATTTTACAATTTATGATTACTGGATATGTGAACTTAGCACTACTTGAACAACCCCTTCTCATTCCTCATGTTGTGCCCCCGAAAAAAGTAAAATAGCCTACACTCACCTTCATGTTCAGATATGAGGCTCTATTCAATTGTCAGAAAGCTGTGTTCCCGGAGCTAGCATGATATCTATTCATATTACCTTCCTTCTCTCTGGCCTCAGGGCATAGGAGTACTCAATAGAAGTGAGTGCTGCAAATAGCCACTCACTTCCAGTTGAGTAACTCTCTGTGTCCAGTGGGTTGAGATAATTGAAGCTAAACGCTGTCTTGGTCACGGACTCACATGTCAAAACAATGTCTACATGAAGTCCCCTAGTATGTGACATCAAGGTGAAATTGCAACCGACACCAGAGTTGATTATAATACGTCTTATTCTAATATTTTTTGAGGGGGAACATGGGAAATCAAAGAGTTTTGACCAAGAAGGTGAGAAAACTCATTTAAGCATGGTCTTGAAACTAACTCCTCACCCTTATTGACAAAGTAATAATTTTGCAACTGCTGTTTTCAACGATGTTGGATGTAATTAGCACAAGGCGTTATGTAAAAAAGCCTGCACTCTACATAATGTGAACCACTTCCTGGCTGAAGTAATTTTACGAGCAATGTGTGAAATGGTTTTTGGACATTTTTTTTCAGTGATTTTTCATGAATTATGTTGCAAATTAATTGAGATTTAAGCTAGGGCACACTGTGAGAGGTTGATATCCATTTACTGATGCATTACTTGGACTCCATTTTTCCCGTCGCCCATTTTTAGGCATTGTTACCCGGATCCATAACTGGATCCGTTAACGCATGGTACTATATGTACCATGTCGTTAACGCATCAGTGCCGTTTCACGTAGAACCCCTAGTGTTTGAAAAAAAAAAACCCTGCATATTTTGGAATCCACCAAAATCTATGCAGACGCCTATTAAATGATGATGGTCTCAAAATGTCAATGCGTTAACGGATAGCGACTTTTTTGCACAGCTTTGGCAATACTTTTTTAGCATTGATTCTATGGTGCATTAACCGCATGCTATTTCAACATCTCAAAAATGAAAAAACTGAGGATCCAATAACTGATTGCAGACGCAAGTTGTGGCCTGCCCTCCTGAGAACTACAATTTCATGAAAGTCCATCCCCAAATCAATTAAATCTAGTTAATTCGATCTATCTCTATGCCTTTCCCCGCTAGACTAAATGTGATGCAATGGTGTTTTTTGTTTTAGCAATAAAATAAATTTAAGGATGTTTAATCTGACCATATGGTCTATAAATCTATTAAAAGTCATTTCTTAAAGGTGAACCCAAGGCTAAATGTAATGCACCTCAGCAAGTCATAAACCACGTTAATATCCTTTGCGTGTTATATGCTTTCCTTGACTACAAAACACTATGTACAAAAAGAAAAAAATTAAATAATTTAGCTAATATTAATAACATATGATTTAATTAAACAGGAAAATTATTTTAGGTTGTTAGGGGATTATTAAATTTAGTATAAAATGCAGTGCTTATTTGACAATGCCCAATGATACAAGAGTAGGCGCCATCACAATCATATTATAAGCTTTTTGTTTTCTTTTATTTAGCTCAATTTGCCTTTGAGGCTTATAGTGATTGATTAATATTTCGACACTTTCCTGTTAATCTTGTATAGCATATTTTGGAGTACAAAAGCTGAAGCTTCAGAAGCATTTAACTTATCACAGGCTAATGACATTAAATGCTAACTATAGTAGATTATAAAAGAGCTATTTTGCATATATTTGATTACCTGGCCGACTGAAATAATCACTCCTTAACTTATATTATATTAAAGATTTTAATCTATCATTTCCACGCACATTAAGATTGTTAAATGAATTTAGAGTTATTTCAGTTTATTCTGTAAAGAAAGGCACTTTTTCTTTCCACAATTTATTCCTTCTCAGAGTCTCGATGTACCTCGCTGCAGACACTCATCAATCATAACTAAGAATATAAGTATAATTCTCCCAACACTCCATCCACTTGAACTTAGGATTACAAAGCTGAAAACTTACTATGAAAGTTGGAAAATTGATTTAAAAGTAATCACAAATCAAAGTGCATGTAGGTCAAAATTCCCTAACAGTGGTGAATTAGGATGAACCACTAATTTATTTGTCGGCTTATTATGCTAACAAATGTATTTTACGCAACCTTTGTTCATGAAAGAGGTATCATAGATTTCATCCTGGGAATTGGAAGAACTGTGGTGACAATCATGTAAGGTTTATTTTGCTCGTCGATTTTTCATTTCTTTCATTATGCTTTAGGAGGAGGCTTTCAATTTCTAAGAATTTTGTAGAGGAATTTTAATCCTTATTTTAGAATCTCCTTAAATCAGATATTTCCATTTTCTCATGGTGGCACTGCATCATGGTTATAGAGATGGATCCACAAAGTAATATGAATAATAACGAGACCAAATTACGTTTAGATCAATGTTTCAACAGTTACTTTTAAAACACTTTGTTCTCCTTATATGTGGTTCTATTGATTATGGTACAATACAGGTGAACAATCATTAAAAGAAATGAGTGAATAGACTCTGGTCTGAATTGCAAATGGATGCTAACAAATTGCTTATAGGAGAGCCCTGTCAGCTCGGTTTTCCCGGCCTCTAACCTACCAATCACCTGTACAGTTGCACCTGCTAGGCTCATCCTTGACCTTACCCTCTCACACGATCCCTTTCTTCATCCCCCTTTCTATACTAAAACTACCACTAAAGTAGATGGTGGCAGTTTTGATAGCCGGCACAAGTGACCCCGAGGGAGAGGTCAAGGACAGCACTCCTCCGAGGCCACTAGAACTGCTCACCATTTTCAATAGCTAATGGTGAGGACACCTGCCGATGGGTTGGTGTGACATGGCAAGGGTAACACTATCATCCTGTTGGAGAAATGTGGTCCGTACTCCCCAAAAGTGCCACTTGTGACACTTTATGAGAGTTAATTTGCCTCTTCCCAATTTTCTAGCATTTCCTGATTCCCAGGCCGACCTTTACA
Source organism: Allobates femoralis (assembly GCA_033576535.1). Lineage (NCBI taxonomy): Eukaryota > Metazoa > Chordata > Amphibia > Anura > Aromobatidae > Allobates > Allobates femoralis. Next base: position 183,250,172 of record JARQOC010000005.1, read on the forward strand.
CTTGCCTTCATCAACTGCATAAATTTTCACCCGCCGTTGAGTTCCCTTGAATTTCAGACCAACATATAAAGACACTGATCCTGTTCAAAGGATGGCAATTGATGTACATGGACAATTTTTTTTTATGGCTCCATCAGCAGTTACCAAAGATAAGGAGGGAGGACTTTAACTGCTCTTGAGCATGCTCAGATACAGCAAAATGGATCCATTTTACAGATTTGTTTTTTCACGGATCCATATGGATCCACTCTCCATAGGACATGGCACAGATGATACCTGGAAACCAAAGTGATCCGTGGCAATTTGTTTTAAAATAGGATCAAACATGATCACAAATATGCATGGTGAAGGCAACCTTAGCTGCATGTTCCTAGTGTATTGTTACATAAGTAAAAGTCCTTTATAGCATACACACCTTTCTACTTTACTAGATCGGTATTTGAGGATAAAGTCCACAATGTCTAACACAGGTAGCATGTGCTAGTGCCATCACATATACTCTCTTCTGGGCTTTACTGTTTTCTTCCATCTTTAACCACGACTGGTTTCGGTCACTACGGCTGCAGCTAATGTCCAAGCTCCTTGAATGTGGATAAGGTATATGCCTCTAACCCCAACATTCCCATCCGTCACAGGTCAATGTGCTTCACATTGAAAAGTAGTTTGAATGACACAGCAGTTTTGATTGTGTATGAGGGTTCCAACTCCAATGAGCTGTGTTTTCTCTTCCTCTTTCTGAGGTTGCTGTAACCACCATCCTCTTTCTCATCACGGTACTCTTGCTCATGTACCAGATATTGCAATTTCCCTCAATTTTTAACTTCAGCCGCACCAATATTAAGGACCCTAGGTCTCTTTAAACTTTAGACCAGGTTTCTCCGACTTCTGTCTTACCACCAACCTTAAACTTTCTGGATCCATCTCTCTCTTCATAGTCCCTAACACCAACCAACAACTCTATAAGCGAAGCCAAGAAAAGAGCCAGGATAGAGCCCCATTGTTATAAAATTTTATCTTAGTGGGCAAAGGCAAATCCCAAAACCTTTTTAGCTCCACCTACCAAACCGCTATAGCCCACTTACACTACAGAGTGAACTCTTACTGGCAACTTACATCAAACATTGCATTTTTCTTAAAAGATAAAGAAACAGGGTGGACCATTTATATGGTATAACTCCTAAATTAAATGGGAATGGTTTGTGATATGAACTTCCTTGTTTGTTGGCAACGTTTATTATATGGAATTGTGAGAACATTTCGATATGGGTGGTTTACCATGGCAAGCATTTTAGCGAAGTTGCCATTTTGCGGATCACACTTTTATTTGTTCTCAATGGGAAGAGGTGTCATTGACGATCAAATGTATTGAGAGGAATTGTTCATAAGAAAACAATGGTGTGCTTTGTTTTAAAACGTAAGCTTTATTCTTTCCATGAGTGTTACTCACTTACAGTTGTTTGGATGACGCACTTTATAAAAGTGTTTTTCAAGAGTAACTGCCCATTTGGTGTTGCGGATTGTCAATGCAACCCCTTACGTCCGCACTCTATACACTCTGAAGAGCACACCAGCAGAAGAAAGGTCTAGACAGGCTTCCATTATTCATTGTTACAGATGCTTCACTGACTCACTCCTTCACAACAATAGACAATTGCCCTTTAGATGAGTGATGAGAAAGCATTTTGTGAATAGTAACGTTAACATGCGAAAACCACTGCTATTGGTATGACACTAACCTCAACCTCAGTGGATAGATCCCCTCCTAGACTTTTTGTAACACAAAAGTTCATATAGTGGTGTGTTAAATGATGGTTCAATACGATAGTGAGCCATTTCTGGCAATCAGTAGTGAAACCTCATGCCTAGGCAGGATAATCTGAATCACGCAGTAAAAAAAAAAAAGGCAATTGCAGAATATCCCAGTGGCATTGAATGTTTCCATGATGAACACTGAAGGTGATTGAAGTGGAACTAATTTTGGGAGATAAAGTGCACATTCTGTACACTGGATGTTGGTTCATTATACACAAACATTCCCACAAATGATTTGGGTTTGAATCTTGGATTTCTACCAATCCAGGATCCTTCCATTTTAATTGAACAGAAAGAACTTCTCCTTTGATGGTATTTGCCTTTCATTCTGAAAAACAATGTGTTTACCTTCGAGGTGTAGACCTATAAACAAATAAAGGTTTTGCATGGGTACGCGGTAGTGCCCAGTTACAGCCAACCTGTTTGATGGGTCACTTTGAAACACAAATTCATTGGAAAATTATTGTACCGCCTGATCCACAGATGAATCATCTTTAACCTAGGCGCTCATTGACGACGCTATTTCTAATATGGTCTGGGGCCCAGAAGAATTGTCACTTTTCATTGGACAATAAATCGTCATACCTATGGGGTTTTGAGGCTTCACAACACTACCTCTGAGATGGATATACAATTTTTAGATCTGTTTCATTCATAAAAGTGGAAGTGGGAGAATACAAACGTCCCACCCATTTTAAGAGCGTCCAATGTTTACTAATCATTTAGCCTTTAACGAGCTGTCATCTTCCGAGATGTGATTTGTAATGTTGCCCCACGGAAGCATTAGTAGATAATTGTATTTAGATTTTCTGACTTCCTAAAAGAGTCAAGGTCCTGAGAATGAAAATTTAGGCAGAAGGGATTTCCAAAAAAACCTCCTGACTAATGCCTTTAACAAGGCCAAAAAGAACTCAGTGAAATCGTGCCTAAACAAAAATGAGAGGCCAAAAAATCTGACATGACAATAAAACACCAATAGGGCAGAATTTAAGTCTAAATTACACAGTATATTATCAATCCACAATACATTGAGGAAATTAATGAATAAGATACTGTTCATTGCTTCAAAACTGACCAGTTTAATGTAAAACAACCCTCCAAAAATGAACATACTATATAACGAAGAATTCAGTTATGTTTAAAACCTAGCAGACACCAACGAGTCTAACATCCAATGAGTGTATCACAATCATACAATACCCATGAAATTTGAGCAATGTAGGATGTTCAAATGTGGCACGTGGCGAAATGCCTTTGTTGCAACACAATAACACACTGTGGGCCACTTACATTCACTTCTAAAACAATATGAGAAACACTTATCAAATAAAATTCAGACTGAACTACATTCATCAATATGGTTGTCTATGTTTTGGAATATACATGCGGCCCTGCAATAATGTGGCCACATCCATTTCAAGATATTGCATGGAGCGCCTAATAAGAGACAGACAAAAAATTCAAACGGTTTTTACTACACAGTTGTGGTGTCCAAGACATTCCTATCAAACATTACAAAGATCATCAACAATTGAAAGTTACCATACATTGACTAAAATAGACACTGCTAAAAGCTAGATACAGGCGTTTCATGAACCCATGAAAATTATTGGATTCTAAGTTAGATGTCTGCACCTCCAAAAGGTCTTAAATATGAAAACTGAGAAAATATTGCATTTTTGACCTAATGTTCACTATTTTGGTAAATTCTGAGAGGAAAAATAAGTCCTTTATTTGATTCCCCTACTTCTCCTAGAAATCCTCTCGTTACTGATTGATGGATAAAAATATATGTATATGACTAGGGTCACACTACCGTTTAGATTACAAAATTTAACCAGCTGCACTAAAGTCCTTAGAAATTTCTCCAGAATCGCAAGCGTAAACACTATCACTCTGGAAATCTGCCCCCATAGCGACCCATTATTTACCTTGACACGGCCACCCACAGAGGCCTGCTGGAGAGCTGCTTTTCAGAATCGCACAGGAAAACGCTGCAATGCTCTATTGAACAAATAAAAATACAAAAGTTAAAAATTGCTAAATTTTCAAAATAATTTACTCCAAAATTCATTTTTTTTAACAGAATAAACACAAAGCGAGATCATGATAAAATTGACAAACTAACATGAAGTTCAATAAGTCATGAAAAAAACAAATGCTCAAAACCTACTGGTATCCTTTGAACCTTTCAAGAGACGTACCTTCATACAACAGACACTGACGCGCTCTGTCACGTAAGAGGTTGAATAAATAATAAAAAAAACAGTAATGGTTTCCCCCCATTTTGATTAATTAGCACAAAATAAAGAAGACAGCTGAGTGCTAGTATTCTAACTGGGAGGCCATGACAGTTTTACAGGAGAAAATTCTGCTAACCGTTGATTTTATTGATGTTATTGGGAAGGTGATTGAAGTACTGACGTGCACAGAATGAAGCCACTCTAAACTTCATCACAAGAGTTCACCAGAAATCTGTGCATCAGACGTCAAGGTTTTTGATAAAAGAATCCTTTTATTTATGGCAACATGAAATCCGCCATCTATTATAAAAAAGTGCACAAGGTGAACAGACTAGTCAAGACTAAGTGGCCTATTTTAACACACACCAACTATCTGTCCAACTGCTGACCATACTTACTGGTTGGCAGTGAAATCATGGACGTAATAGGGTGCTCCATTTTTGTGGCTGTGTACAAATTGAACAATGTGTCCATTGATTTCACTGCAACCAGTAAGTTGTTCAGAAGTTGGACAGATTAAGTTTTTGGTGTGTGTAAAGTGCCCTAAAGAACAGCATAGCCGTCCAAACGCTTCCTCAGCTGACTAACCTCCTGTGCCTTTTCGATAACAATGGCAAATTTCATTCTGTATTGATAAAGAGGATTCTTTTATAAAACCTGATGTCAGATGCGGATTTCTGTGGACTCTGGGAGGCCCATGGGTATTGAGCCCTCGCCCATCCCTAAATGTACAATCGCCGCAGCCGCCCAGCTATTGGCGGGGCATCTGTACAAGAGGTGGCTGATGCCAGGAAAGAGACAGCCTGCTCCCCTTTAAAGTATCCCCACTGTTTTATTTATTCATATGTGATTTTTGTAATTATACAGGGTAGTCAATTTTTATATAGATGCACCTAACTAGAAATGAAATGGCTGGTGATATCATGTTCCTGTTTGTAACAAGAATAAGAAGAGAGGAGGGGGCAGTCCCTGGTGCATACCCAGTGGTCTCTTGGAGGAAGTTTGTGTGGGCAGATGTTTCGCGTAGAAACCTTTGTGGTTATGCCGCCGTGCATAACCACCTGGGAAGAGAGCCTGCGTTGGCTTTTTGTGCTTCTGGGTTGATACCAAGGTCAGTCACGTGGTCATCATGGTGGCCTATGTCACCACGGTCCTATATCTCTTTTCCCCTAGAGGTCCTCTGTCTCAGAAGCTGCTGGATCCTAGCAGCACTGTCCCCGCTCACCCAAAGGGTTAGAACATGAAAGTGATGTTGAGTTAGCGGATGTTGTGGCGCCTTAGAATGAGTGCAACAGGAGGATAAGGAATTAAAGGGAACCTGAACCTAAAAATGAACCCCCAGTCAGATTTTAAAAAACCTGTCCCTGCACCATGGCAATTCATTTCTATCCCTCCCTTTTATGTCCATAAAGCGCGTATGTGTAAAGATTTAATAGTTCGTTTTTTACCTTTAGATCTGCGGCTCCTCATTATTTAAAGCCCAAAAGGTGGTCTTTTAGTGACTTCTCCCCACCACCATGCGTGTTAAATTATGCACGGCCTATATGTGGCATGCTATAAGAGCAGGAGAGACTGTGCTTGGAGCTGCAAAGTGGGGCGGTAAAGGCATATACTTGATTGTGAAACAAATGTACAAAGTGTTGAGAAGAGAATTTAGTATTCTGTGGCAAATCCTGAGGTCCTAGATTTTTTTAAATATTTTTTTTTTTTCGCTTCAGCACAAGAAACACACCCAAAATACATGGAAATTAGATGAAAATAATCAAACAGCTTTTTAGTTTGCACACCTATGTAATTGGAAAGGGACACATGTTTTTAAATGTTATTAATCACTGGGATTTACAAAATTGCTTGAATACAATGATTGGATATCACTGTGCTGTAATATAAACTTTAGAAAAAAATCTAAAACTAAGACTGCTTTTTGCTTTTTTTTATAATATATTGCATTCAAATATGATGTCATTCCAAGATATTTTTACTATTCCTTAGCAAGTATGCTTATTACCGGAAAAATGCTTTTTTCACATACCGTATATAGAAAAAATATAGAATAAAGTACAAACAGTCACAGGTTCATAAGAAATGACCTTTTGCTTGATGCTTACTACATGAAATAGAGCATACTTAAAGGGTGGATGACCTTCTTTTCTTACAGATCATTACAAGATGCTCCATCAGATACAACTACCCGTAGGTGATGCTAATATCAAGGAAAGTAGACAGCACGTGAATCACTGAATTTCTAAATTTGAATGTTTGAAGTGTAATACAGTATTTTAATTCTAAGTAGCTATATCTTAATGGATGATAAAAATGATAAAACAATTACCGTAAGTCAGGATTAATGTGAAAACATGAGATACCAACAAATACAGATCTACTATAATTGTGACTGACAATCTACTATTATAATTGTAACTGACCAATCAGCAACGGGGACAGTCCGCCCGAAACTGGTGCAAAATTTTAAAAACCCAGCTTCGCTTTGCATTATTTTTAAATCTTCATAAATATACTACATACATACTCTAGAATACCCGATGCATTAGAATGGGGCCACCATCTATTTTTAAAAATATCAGCATAAAACTGATTCCAGCAATGTGTCACTTTTGGGCCCTGCTCAGTGTATTTTAACCCTAGAACGCATACCCAAGAAATCTACACATTCACGCACCTGGGCCTTTTAAAGGCCCTTTTCAATTATCATGGAATAACTAAAAAAAAAAACTTTTCAAAGTTTTTCCCAAAGTAAGGATGCATTCCCACTAGCGCTGGAGTCCACCACGACGGGATTCCGTAATGGATCTGACCTCCTGGTGACCCAGCTAAGGCTGGCGGATGCATACCTGGGGCCTCGCAGCCTGCCAGGTTACCTGTTTTCTATTTTCTGTAAAATTACTTTAGTTAGATTTTTGAAACTCTAGGTATTCCTCAGGTATATAGTTGTTAGTAATTTCCAGTTGTTCATATAATTTTTATGCAATAGGCATTTCGGTATAAACAACCTATTTTTGGGACTACCCCATTTCACGCACCTGGGGCCTTTTAGGCCTGGGGTGCAAATAACACGGAATAACTCAAATAAAAATACTTTTCAAAATTTATTTTACAATTGCAAAGTAAGGATGCATTCCCATTAGCGCTGGGTCCGCCAAGAGGGGATCCGTAATGGATCTGACCCCCCTGGTGACCCCAGCTAAGGCTGGCGGAATGACTGTGCCATTGTAATTTTAGATGTCATAAACTAAAAAGAAAAAAAAAAAAAAAGATTACAATCAGGCTTGTGCACTGTAAACAGATGTGATAAGATTCTTTGTTAGGGTCCCAGCACACCAAGCGATATAAAGCAGGTAAAGTGCAGCCCCCCTCCTCTTACCTCCAACAGATCACTTTCTTGTAGTGCAGTAGAAGCCTCTGGTTTTGGAGCTCAGAAAGTTTCTATTCCAGACAAAAGAAAGCTGACTTCTTCCTCCAAAGCTCCAGCAATTAGGACAAAAAGACCTGTGATGAGGTCAGAGACACATGAATTGTGAGGGAGCCTCCCTTCCAAGATCACATGACCATTTTGTCAGCAGAATCCACACTCTTCCCCGAGTCATAAAAGTTGTTCCCCAGCAACATACAGACAAAAAACTGAATATCACATGTAAACCTAGTACAAGGCCTAAAAGGCCCCAGGGGCGTGAATATGGGGTAGTCCCAAAAAAAGGTTGTTATACTGAAATGTCTGTAACATAAAAAAAATTAATAACTGGAAATTACGAACAACTAATTATACCTGAGGATTACCTAGATTTTCAAAATTCAAACTAAAGTACTTTTACAGAAAATAGAAAACAAGTAACCTGACGGGCCTGCGAGCCCCAGTATGTGTTCTAGGTTTTAAAAAAATTCACTGTTTAATCATCTGGAATATTTTCATTTGCAGTCTACTTGGCCTTCTGCCAGGTAGTCTGCCCTTTTTCACAAACTGCTAAATCTCAGCAGAGAAAACACTAATTTTATCAAAACAACAGCAAGCAGATCAGTAAGTTTACACATCGCCTGGAATCAGGGTCTCTTCTCTCATTATGCTGCCTCAGTTAGGATGGCTAAAACCTAAGTGACAGTTCTCTTTAATAACGGAGTATAATGTATAATGTCAAGGAGAAACTCAAGCATTTGTCCGTCAATCTCTTTTGGAGGGCAGGCAATTCACTGAAGTGAATGGAAACAGCACTCAAATGGAATAGGAACACCATGGGGGAGATGCCTGAATGCATCTCAAACTTCAGTTGCTGTGGGAAACAATAATGTTAGAATCTAATGAACACTTTTATACTGACAATGATACATACAAAACTGAAAATAAAATGTATTTTACAGAAAAAAAAGTTTGGAAACATTCTTTTCGGTATAATGATTTGTCTATAAGGCAAAATTAAAAAGAGAGAGAAAAAAATGCCTCCTCCACCCCTTAAGCTATGTTCGCACGTAGCGTTTTTTCACTTTTTCATTGTTTTCAATGTTGAAAAACTCTGCAAAAAAAGCTGCAAAAATGCCAAAAGAATTGACATGCGTTTCCCTTTCTAAAATTCTGCAGTGTACCATTTGCGCTTCATTAGGAAAAAAAGCAATTTTGTGCATTAAGGTACCTTTACACACAGAGATTGTTCCATTTTGTTGCCATGTACAAGTGGAACAATGTCCATGATTTCAATGCAACCAGTGAATTGCAAGCAATATATCTCTGTGTGTAAAGTACCTATAGATTAGGGAAATTTCCTAGTTTTTGCTGCTACTGTAAATCACTTTAAATTTACAGAAAACTCATGAATAAAACAGCAAAAAAAAGCTGCAAAAATGTAACGGATTGCAGCATTAATAGTCAGGCCTTCTCTCTGGGTATTTCCCCATCGTCTGTGGCTACAGTATATGACATAGTAGAGGGAAAATGAACCAACACACGCTGGTAGTCAATGGTAAATTAATTTTAATATTTTACTACCTATTCTGGGCATGTAATGTGTGTGACATGGCAGACACATCTTGTTTAATTTTTGAAGGAGGAACTTTAAACCTAACAAAGCATATACAGAGTGCAAGAACTGCCAAAAATTAGAAGGAAGAGGACTCCAGTACACCCTGTTCTAGACATGAAGGAGGGCCTCATGCACATCTGTTAAAAATGTTACATAGTTAAACTCCTAGACTCCTGAAGCCTATGCCCTATATGCAATGGCTACCAAAAATTAGAAAGAAAGACTGTAATACATCCTGGAAGACACATAGAGTAAGGACTCAGAAATTTTGTTTTCTCATTATTAAGGAATGGGACACCAACACTAGTAAAACCTATGCATTATATGCAAGGGCTGCCAAATATTAAAGGGAGGAACTCCAATGCATCATGGAATAAACGAGAGGAATATGGATGAGTGAGTAGTGAAATACTCGATTTCGGGAGATTCGTAGCAAGTAGTTTTTAATAATTTTGATTCGTACAAATAGCAATTCCAATGTTAGTCAATTAGTAATCGGCTCTGCCCACACATAGCTGGCCACAAAATGAGCATTTCCAGGACAGGGCTTTTTTGCGTTTTCACTGCATACAACATCTTGCTGTACCCCCCAGTGAGACCCTTCCATTCAAATGGCTCCCACTGGGGTGGCAACTCCCATTGCGTACTAAAGGAGCTGGCAACATGTGTCAGAATGTTCAAGAGTGTGAACCCTGGCACACACAAAAAGGTCAAAACGGAATCATATGCAAAGATCCTTTATTTCAAATCATCTCATAATCCCGACGATCGTTTCAAACATTTAGTTTTTCATCAGGGATGGATCTGTAGTAGTCATATATATAAACATGACAGTCAATATATTTTATAAACAGCATGATAAACACTATCATAAGCATCGTGTTAACTGATATGTGGTTTCAGTACAATGATGGAAGCAACTCATTGTCAGCATATTACAATCATATGATAACTGAACATAAATCTGAATATAGGAATTGATTACCTCATGGAAAAAGAAATGGATTCAAAAGAGACAGTCAGGGACGACTGAGGAGATGAAGTATTTGTCAGCAAAGAATATGGCATTAATGTTAAAGAAATAACAAGGCACTGTCTAACGTATATTGTATATATAAGGCACCAGAATTTTAATTTAAAGGGATCAGGGTATAAATATGCTAACCCGAGGACGAGGGTTAAAGTCAATCGTGTACAGAGTCACAAGGGTAAACTATACAGGGAACCTGGTAATGAAATATAACCTTTTTGTGTGTGCCAGGGTTCATTCTCTTGAATGTAGCGATTTTTTGCCCTGTAGCACCACGCCAAAAACAGTCGAGCACACTTCTCTTATTATATTATTAGAATGTTGAAGAGTGACACATCACTCACAAGCACCAGCGTTACTCACTGAGTAACAAGTATCTCGAATACTGTACTATCCATGTGAGTAACAAATGGTAATGAGTATATTCACTCATCACAAAGAGAAAGGCCTCAAAAAAAAAATCCTATCAATAAGGAACAGGACTCCTGCATTAGTAAAACCTATGTACTAGGTGAACTTGCTGCAAAAAGTATAAGGAAGGACTCCAATACACCCTAGAAAACACGTAGAGGAGGGTGAGAAAAAGGAAGGATGCACGACAATGTACCATAAAAAAGGAACATTTGAATTGGTTTTAGGTTCCACTGCTGTCAACTGATGGAGTTGAGAAGTCTGGGCCAGTGCTTCATATGTATAAACACTCCCATGGCCCAACACAGTGTGTGAAAAATGCAAGAAAACTCCTTTAAAATTGTATCTCGGTGGTACACTACACCGACACAGTACTGGGTCTGTCAGGTGAACGTACCAATTAGCTGCTGGAAGTGTGAATCCAGTGACGTAGATTATCTCCATCTATGGTGGGAATTCCCGTTCCTCCAATGCTTCTGGACTGTAGTGGAGACACCTATCCAGGAAGTCTAAGGAAAAACAATTAAACTAACACCAGAGATTGCTCTGCTGAGCTCTACCATATGGCCTGGACTTAGGCGAGCCTCTACACTTGCTCACAATATAATTGCAACCTTTAATACCCACGTATTGAGATCAACTAATATTCACACATCTCAGCAATTGCTTATGAAGATCGACCAACTCTATTATAAATTGATGACCTCAGTTAATCACATGCAGACAACCTTCAGAGAGGTCTGACGTCCCTGGACACAATACAGGTCCAGATCCCGTTTGCCCTAGCGTGATGTTCCAACGACCCAAAATCTTGTACCATGGTTAAACAGCTCACACCTTTCTCCTCTCCTTTTTCTCTTCTTCGGGCACTCTCTTGTGCACACATGCCAGTTCTGGCTGTTTGGATACTATATTTCTCACCTTACTACTATATTAATAGTTTTGTGATAAGATATTGTTCAAAGACAGGTTTTAGCTTTAAACGTACCAAAAGACGAAGGCTGGCTGAAGGTTTCTTTTTTTACATAACCCTGCTCCATTTATTATGAACCAGATTGTACCCTCAGCCCCCAATCTACTAAAATTCTTGTACATGCCCTCATCATCTCCTGCCTAGACTACTGCAACATACTCCTCTGTCGCCTTCCTGCTAACACTCTTGTACCTCTCAAATCTGTCCTCAACTCTGCTGCCCAACTAATCCCCCCTCTCTCCTCGCTACTCCCCTGTTTCTCCTCTCTGCAAATCTCTTCACTGGCTCCCAATTCCCCATCGAATTCAGTTCAAGCTACTAACACTGACCTACAAAGCCATCTATAACCTGTCTCCTCCCTATATCTCTGAACTAATCTCCCACTATCTTTTCTCACATAATCTTCGATCCTCCCAAGACCTCCACCTCTCTTCCACACTTATTCGTTCCTCAAACAACCGTATCCAAGATTTCTCCCGAATATCCCCCATCCTCTGGAATTCTACGCCCCAACAGGTCCAATTATCCACCACGCTCGGATCCTTCAGACGGAACCTGAAAATCAATCTCTTCAGGAAAGCTTGCAGCCTTCAATGACCGAGCTGCCACCCCACCACCACCGGAGTAGCTGCACTCCTGACCTAAAGTCTCCTCCCCATTATCCTGTAGAATGTAAGCTCGCAAGGGCAGGATCCTCTACCCTCTGTATCAGTCTGTCATTGTTAATTTGGTTACTATAAACTATATCTATTATTTTGTATGAAACCCCTCTCATGTACAGCACCATGGAATTAATGGTGCTATATAAATAAATAATAACAATATATTGTACCAATCTTTAAGCCACTGTTATTGTTTGTTCTATTTTACACTTTCAAACCTCAACAAAAAGACCATTGAAAAAAAGAGAAGTCTGGCTTCTTCATGGCAGAGTGGCCTTTTAGCCCATGTTTATGCAGAACTTGTTTCACCTGTGTCTGCCCTTAGCCTGGCAGATCCGGCAGAAATTTTCTGCCTCAGCACATATTGTTACCAGCCTGACTGGCAGTCCTATGGCACTTCTGCCTCAGCGCATATTGTTACCAGCCTGACTGGCACTCCTATAGCACTCCTGACTGGCAACTCCTGCAACCATGTGACATATCCTGCAACCATGCAGATCTGTATTGTAAAAATACAAACTGCTTCACTGTGGCCCATACATTGCATACTTAGAGGCCGCACATGGGTGGTTAAATGTCCCTACAACAAACCACACACAACATGCTCAGGACACGAAAATATGCAGGACACATACCTTGTTTGATTGCTTATGTATAATGTAGTTTAATACATGGAGACTTTAGATACCTTTCCTTATGTTCTGTAAGCTTTGTAATCTGCCCATACAAATTTTGGCCGAAGAATAAATGTTTACTCTCATAAATCATTGTGAGTTTACATGTGTTACAGGTGGTGCATGTGTGTGCCTACATAAGTCCATGTGTTAGGGTGCGTGCACACGATGAGTATACGCAGCGTTTTGGACGCAGCATCTTGCCGCTGCATCCAAAACACTGCGTAGTACAGTACAATCATAGTGGATGGGATTTCAAGAAATCCCATCCTCTCTATGCTTAACTATGCGGGTTTGCCAGCAGTCCGCCCCTCTGCAGCATGTTTATTTCATGCTGCGGAGTCGGAAGCGGCTGCCATCGGGTGACTGCAGGAGAAGCCGCCCTGCAGCCGCCGCACATGATGAGTACAGGGTGGCTGCGGTCTCCCTGCAGACACCCGCAGCTTCCCTCAGGTCCTGAGGAGCTGTGTCCAACACGTAGCTCCTCCGGACCGTGAGCACATACCCTTATGTTGTTGCCAATCATTCACCCATGTTTTTTTCTCCATTTCCCCCGATCCAAAAAAGCACAATAAGACCCATAAAAATGTCATAAAGTCTCCAAATTCAAACAAACACACAGGGCATGTCCTCACACAGCTGCCGTAAGGTAAGTTAGTTGAACCCAGATGGCGTTCATACATTGGAAGCATTGTAGTTCTCATGTGTGTGTTATGAAAGCAACCTCACATATGTTTTTTTCCAATTATATGCATGGTGAAGGAGGCATCAAAACAGCACAAAAAAACATCCGTGAAGCAAAACAATGTTAAGCGGAAGAATATCCCTGAGGTAAGGCTGCTGGTAACGTATCCAATTAGGTGCACCATTTTTCATGCCTGATTTTCCACTGTGCCTGTAAGACAGTGGCTTAGTGCACTGTTTAGTAATGTTACCTGGGAAACAACCATCGTAATGTATGCATAAACAATTTTAATTTGTGTACGCCTTGATTGTCTGGTTCACCATCACATGCTGGTGTGTTTGCTTTTCAGCCCAGTGGGAAAAGAGCCAAAATGAATGTGATTGTCCTGGATGAGAAGCCCAAGGTTGGTAATGAAACATTAATCAACCTTGTGGAGCCTCACAGTTCTATTTGGGACCAAGGACACCCTGGCATCAGGATGTGGTGAAGAATAGAAAGATCTTGTCCACCATAATCCAAGATCTGTTTCCACATTACGAGGCTCTGCCACTTGAGCACCAGCAACAGATTGGTAAATAGCCATGGTTCTTAAAATGAGATCCCACCTTAGCTACCATTGCTCATCAAAGATAGCCTACAGATATGTTTCTTGGTATCATGAAACTAATGTCATTTACAATATTCATGCAGATCGAATGGTTCATGTGCGGTGGAAGTCTATCCGAGATTTTCAAAGACCAGGAGAAATATTGAAGTGGCTCCGCCGCTTAAACCGCCAAGACTTAACCTGTTGAAGGGCGTATGTAAGTAGCCAGACATAATGATGTTTAATACTGTTTAGGACAACAACATGTGAAGTACATGTGTCTTATTTTTAATTTTTTTTAAAAAACAGGACATTCAGCAGTACAGCTGTGGTCGATATGGATGTAGCTGAAAGTGGATGGGAAGGGCACAGCCAGAGGGACCAAGGGGAAAACCTAGCGCCAACTCCAAACATCCAACCTTACCCACATACCAGAGGGTCTAAAGGACCAATAAACCTTGTTTCCCCGGATCCCCAGTCTACCCGGCCTAGATGTCGGACACATCAGAAAGAGAACAAGGACATGCTCATCCTTGGATGGCTGCATCGCCTTCAGGACACTTTGCACACCCAAAATAGCACATGCAGAGGCAAATAGATGACCTGAGGACCAGAAGTGTTAGCCAGCCCATCAATGAGTGGCAGCAGCTAATGTGCTCTTATGTTCCGAACCTGACCAACATGGATCCTCAGTATAGGTTCCAGTTCCATGCACAATTGAACAGTTTGTTGGCAAAATATTGCCAAAAAATACCACCTAACATCACGGTGGTTTGTGATGAGGTATTGGTGGAGGCTGACTAGAATGCACCTCATGTCTTAGTGTTGCATTATGTTATATTTTGAGTGTGATTGTTTATTTACTTGGCGATTTTTTCTTCATGGTCCTTGTTCTTTGTGTTTGATACATTGTCGAAGCCATCTTTTTTCAAGATGGAATGCTACCTTTAAATTTTTGGCCTAGCAATGGATGCACTTAAGTTCCCCATGTTAATTAAACATGTTTGTTGTTTTGGTAAAACGGTGTTTGAAATTTTTTCCCCATGACCATTGGAATACGAAGGTAATGTTATCCATCACCCATTTCAATATGACCATAGAGGTGGACAATGTTTGTGATATGCTCACAATACAAGTGTAGTGTTTGCAACTTGCACACCGTCACCATACATGCCATACCTACCAACTGTAAGCTTGCTCTCATTCATTACAGGCAAAACATTGTGTGTGTGAGCTATTTGTTAAAGCTGTAGCCACTATATATGCTTGTGTAACCATCAACCCAGGTATTTGTTGGTCGGTGAGGCATTGGGAACATACCACAGACACATGTAGCGATGACACGCAGAGCCATAATTGGCCTTTGAAGGTCCAAGATGTGAAGTAATTGAAGAGTACCATGTTGCTGTGGCCATTGTAAGCATGTAATCTGTACGCGCCACACATCTACCCTGCATGATGTTTGAATTGTTTCGACTCCATGGACAAATAGTAGGTTGGGGATAATATAGAGAACTCATTTCGCTTGGGCAACAAATGGTTGAGGTTTAACTAATACGTTAGCCAAACACAAAGATATCACATTGACAGGTGTCCAAAATGTTGACATGACAAACAACAAATGCAGTCGGAAGGACCTTGATCCACCATCCATCGACATGTGACCTATGCTTGCTTGCCATCAAGGCTAGTGATGGGCGAGTCCTAAATTACTCGGAATCGCTTGACTCTAGCGAGTCCGAGCCCGGGACTCGCTACTCGTTGCGAGTCTAGCGAGTCCAATGTTAATGAATGGGGAAGCGAGTAATAGCGAGTAATGTGCGATTTACAAATCGCAGATGTGTCTCGGAAGCTTCAGACTCTATCTGCTAGGACTCGTTACTCTGCGAGTTTCCCAGCGTTTACTCGCACAGTAACCAGCCCAATGCAAATCAATGGCAATCCTAGTTTTGTCAGAGACTCTGACAAATCTAGGATTGCCATTGACTTGCATTGGAATCGCTACTGTGCCAGTGATAGCAGGGAAACTCACAGAGTAAGAGCTGTCTGCTCTGTGCAGCTCCAGGGTCCTAGAGCCCGCCTGCTGCCTGATGTAGCAGAGCTGAGATTGTTCTCAGTCTGCTTATTCCCTGTGCATAGACATATCTATGCACAGGGCATGTAGCAGAGAGGACATCGCGTTTTGGACTACGTCGGACGGAAGATAATTTTTTTTTAATTAAAGATGGAGTCCCTAATGGCTTTTTTTTTTATTTCTAATAAAAAATTTTCTCTGTGGGTGTTTTTTTAACCCTTTATTGGAGATGGCATAAGGCTTCATGAGGTTCATGGAAAGCTGGAAAACCTCATCTGCTAGAAACACATAGGGGAGACTGGGCCCGTTGTGCCAGGTAAAGGGCAAGGTGGGGAATATTGAAGCTGCTGTGGTATAGGGCTTTACCCATGCTGCTTTCTATAAAGATGCGAGAGTCGTTTGTGCACCCATGTGCCTCAATGTCCATAGCAACAAATATTCCTTGGGCATCCACAATGGTCATTAAAACAATAGAAAAAAACCTCTTATTATTATAGAAGTTGGTGTCACTATTTGGTGGCTTGCAGATCCTGATATGCTTGCCGTCCAGGGCACCAATACAGTTGGGAAACTGAGACACCTGTGCAAAACGGACGGCATTTTGGTGCCAAATTTCGGGGGTGGGTGGTGGCATGACCAGGGGCTGCAATTTTGCCCATATAATCTCACAAGTTTCAGGAACGATGCCGCAGATGGTGGACCAGTCAATTTGGAACTGGCATTGTAGGGAGGCATAACTTACCCCAGTGGCCAAGTACCTGCAATGATAATGGAGCCAAAGTTGGTAATGAACACACAGGCATGACATGATGTACTGTTGAGTCATGGACACATCACATGTGTTGAGGGTGCGTGCTGGTAACAAGGCAACTGGGAAACAAAACTTACCTCAAGGTCACTACCAGTCTCTCTGCTTTGAGGGTATCTTAGCAGCAGGGATCCATAACTGGCTTTACTTTGGTTGATTTTCAGGTTTTCCTATGTTCTTTGGTAAGTTGGTGCATTGATTTAGGAAGCACACTGTAGCATAGACTCTGCCTTTCTAAAGAAAGTTTTCTAGCTAAAGTGCAGCCTTACTACTCTTTACTGCACGTAATCAGTAGAGGATAGGAGCGATCCGGAGCAGACCCACTGACTCCAGTGTTTATACATCTCTCCTAAAAACACAGGGCTCACATCTTCTCTATTGCATCTTCACTCCCACATCTACATCATCACGAGCTCACCTCTCTCAAATGCCAAAAAAATCCTCAACCGGTGCTTTGTTTCCTTTGCCAATATTTGAAAATGGTAGTTTTGTGAAAGTCTAGCAGAGGGCAATGTAGGGTTAGAAATACTACAATTTTCAGTGCTAAGCTTTAGGAGTTACTATACACAACATTATGGAACAACACATAGCAGATCAGTAAACATATTAGTACTGTTTATTATTGTCTCATTTTTCTACATTTAGGGTCTGCAAAAAACACGCGCTATATAAAATCGTAACCATTCACCAACTGCAACATCAAAAACTCATAAAATACTCATCATGGGAGCTTAGCCTTAGTTATTTTTCCCATGTATGGGAGCCCTTATAATTTCTGTGTCTGTGTGCATGCTGTGTTAAAAGTTGTGTGCTCCTGCTGCAGGTACTGGAGATTGGGTTTGAGTGACCAGTTAGTAATCATCATATCTGAACTGTAACATCAGGGGTTCAAAATGGACATTGGAGGTCTTGGGTTTGGATTCGTAAAAGGAATTAAAATAAAATCTGTGACGAGTTCAGTTTTTGGGTGCTGTTTGTCTGTTAATTAAGTTTTTATAATGAACTGCCAATCAAGATGCTTAATTGGATGCAGAAGGTGACTGTACACTGTTGTTTTGACCAAAATTTTAACAAATTCCTCATATATACTATATGCATTTTTTCTGCATGTTGGTTTTTTAGCTAATCCCATTAATGTACACCTTGTAAACTGGGGTTTCTGTTTGGGTGTGGTGCACTTATATGGTGTTGGGCAGCTCCCCTAATATAATAGTATGAATGTCAATAATAGGTTATAAGCCAGACACTGCACAACTACATGTGTGAACACCGCACTACACAAGCCTTTTTGTGAGCAGTTTTCATAATAAGCCATTACCTCCTCCATGAATTAGTATAGTGTGAGTGGTTGATTCATCAGTGTTTTGCACCTTTGTTGCCTCCATCTTTATTAAGGGGATTTGCTGTGTCTTGTTAGTGCATTAAATTGTGTGACCTTGGTAGGTAAACACTGTTGCCTTTTTTGCTATGTTTAAACAGACAGTAACCAACAATTTATATAAAAACAGAGCATTGACAGAGTTTTTCTGTTGGTTAAAATAAAATATTTTTCAAAATGTATCTTCTTTTGTGTCATTTATAATCAGGCAGACCATTCTTTACAGAACACTGACATATACAGATAGCATCATTGTCAGAGGTAACATCATCCTGCTATGACTGGGTTGAGTAATTTGATGGTATAATGGCATTCTATATGAATATGCATGGGCTACTGAATTAATAGAAATTTAATTCAGCAAGAATTCTTGGTATCTTCTTCTCATTGGGTTACCCATCATATCAGTGGCAGAACTTGAGCCTGGCGGGCCCTGTTGCAGCTGTAGGTGAGGAGCGGGGGGGGGGGTAGGGGGTGCTAGCAGCTGCAGGTGAGGAGCTGGGGGGTGCTAGCAGTTGTAGGTGAGGAGCGGCAGGGTGGGGTGCTGGCAGCTGCTGTTGAGGAGCGGGTTTGCGAGCGGCTCCTACCTGCGCCGAGCCGCGCATTGCAGGTCTGGGAGCCGGCAGAGGAGAGGAGGGGCGGGAACAGCCAAGGGAAGCAGGATGCTTCCCTCAGTTAACCTCCTCTCCTCTGACACCGGGTCCCGGGGGGCAGCTGTGCAGGGCCCCCTACAGGTGCTTGAGGGGCCCCCTATCCGGTCGGGGCCCTGGTGCAGCTGAACCAGCTGCACCACAGTAGGTACACCCCTGCATCATATTGAGTTGAGTAATGTGCCATCTATTCAGTAAAGCAGTATGCTTCATCTTTCTTAGTTTGTATAGAGCAAATTGCAAAAAAATCTGCATTCTGGAGAATAAAGATTGTTGTAAAATTTGAGTAGAATTAAATTCCGTTTTAACAAATTTGGAAGAAAAGAAAAATTTAGAGCTCACCATGCTTGGGATTTCCATAATCGTGCTGCCATCCACAAGCACCACTTGGTGCAATTACTACGGAGTGCCGATTCACTGGTGCTCATGCAGTTAGCTTGTAAAACAGGAATAAGGAAATAAACCGGCACATCTAAATATAATAAAAAGTTCCTTAAAAAATGTTGTCCATGTCTTTAAAAAGGTAACATAGTGATTTGGAAGTTGTTAGACACAGCTCTCTGATGTGTTCTGATGACAACATCATCCTTAGTCATAAGAATTTGACCGATTTTACCTAACCGTATACCCTATGCTAAAAAGCACAAGTGTTTAAATGCATATATAGCACAAGATTGGATTGAATTGGTATGACATTATGTAATTTTATACAAATTTACAATAAGTTCAGAGTGGATATATTTGTTGATCCTTACATATGACCCTGGGAAGAGCATGGTAACTCTACAATCCCAAGTGTTACCGTACAGGCTGCTGCACACAAATCCGCTACTTATATAAAACATTTCCCTAAATGTATTCTGACTGTTTTTCATTATTGAGAATCTCTGTCTTTAAAAATAGCCAAAGGTTGAAGGCAATTTTATCTTGCTAAACATCAATTACAGACTATTAAAATACAATACAAACACTTCATGGGAACTCATGCCATATTTTATCTTAAATTGACCTTTTGCAAATGAAATCAAGCTACAGGTGATAACCCTATGACAAACACACCATTATGTTTGGAGAAAAACCTGATCAATCCTTTTTATTATCACCATACAGAGAAAATATGTGTAAGAATATTTTACTTTAATATTTGAAAATCCGTACCTGCGTGTCAGCCTGGCAGGCTTGGTATTTTTATTAAAGTCACAAGACAGATAGGTCAATTACAGCTTCAGTGGTGGTTATATAATTTATTCTTATGAAACATTCACAATACCTACTCAATCTTCTCAGCGAAGGGAGTAATGAAGAAGCCATCTAGGCTATGCATATAAACAGAGAAATGTTAATACTTGCTCGTCTTTACTTAGTGCTCTTTAAAGCTCATTTACACTGAGTGATAAAAGTACATTATGTTATTAACAAAATGTCAGAGTGTCAGTTCTAACCTGGAACGAGTACATTTAACATGACAGGTGTTAGAGAACTCCATCTGGTTGAACGTCTCCTTTCCCCGAACAATGAGCGTTAGGCTAAGCTGAGCGGTATTCTGGTTTTATGCTTTTATTTATATTTTTCATTTTGTGCAGGAAATTGCTTAAAGTTATTGCATAATACATCACAGTTAAAGCAAGCACATCAATCTCCCTTTAAAAGAAGAAATAATTATCTCATACAATTATTATTCAATTACCATGGTTTTGTAGAAAATGTGCTCTTAGCATTTGAAAGAAAATCATTAATACAGTGTTTGGAAGGCTTCATTTTGGCCACATTGTTATTATTATTTCATGTTTACATTATTATGACTGCGTGGTTTATTAAAGTTTAAAAATTCTAAATTATAAATCTGTATAAGGGTGCTTTCACATCTGCGTTTTTCGTAATTCGCGGCAGATGCGGTGAAAAAAACGCATCTGCCGCGTTTACCGCATAACCGTTCCACTTGCGGCGTGGTTGCGTTTTTTTCTATGCAAAGTATAGGCATACTTGCGGCAGGTGCGGCAAGTGCGGTTTTGCACTTGCGGCAGGTGCGGCCGCGGAAAAAAACACGGCTTACTGCGTTTTTTTTCGCGGCCGCACCTGCCGCAAGTGCAAAACCGCACTTGCCGCACCTGCCGCAAGTATGCCTATACTTTGCATAGAAAAAAACGCAACCGCGCCGCAAGTGGAACGGTTATGCGGTAAACGCGGCAGATGCGGTTTTTTCACCGCATCTGCCGCGAATTACGAAAAACGCAGATGTGAAAGGGCCCTAAGAGATGAGCGAGCATTAAAATGCTCAAGTGCTCAATACTGGAACTGAGCATGTCAGACACTCAGAAAGGCTCAATTCGAGTAATGAATGTAATGGAAGTCAAGGGGAAACACAAGCATTTTTACGCCCAACCCCAGTAGGACAGCTGGGGGGGCAGGAAAATTGCTAAAATAGATTGATATGCTGCTCAAATGGAATGGGAAAAGAATGGGAAAGATATCTGGACACATCTCTGACTCCCATGTTACTGCTGAGAACAATTCTGTCAAAATATTTTTTTTGCCCAATAATACCCAAAAATACAGACTAGCCTAGAACCTGCAGTAACCCTCAGTCCACTGACCAGCTCTATCGTCACCTACTTTATCCTCACCCATTCCTTGCAGCTCTCACATGTAGGGTTCTCTATCATCATTTACCTGTCTGTGCTTTGTATTGTCAATGAATATTGTACTTGTCTCCATTATGTATATTCCTTTTCACCTGTAAAGTGCCACGGAAGACATTTTGCTATAATAATATTAAATAGTAATTATAAAAGTAATAATATATTATATAGCTAATTTATAATGTGCAAGGAATGGGGAAGTGGTTGTGCTGTTGCAGATGCACGTAGAGGTCGAGGCAGTGGGCCAGGTGAAACTGCTCCTGCTGGGGTAACATAAACAAACATACTCATCAATGAGACAATGCTTCCTGTCCCACTTTGCAAAGTGGCTCGAGACACCATTCTTGAAGCCAGAACAGTGCAAACAAGTGGTCATTTGGATGACAGATAATGCTTCCAATATGTTTCCAAGCACCACCATCTTCCACATGGTCGAGTCTCATTATCCAAAAGTCTGGACCTCATAATCCTCACCATGATCCTCCTTCTTTCTACCATGACGAGTCCCATGAGATAAACAATCACACACTTGGACACTCTGAGGAACTCTTTACATTTCATTTATTGATTTTAGCCTCTCGCCCTGCATGTTTCAAGAGGGACATGAAGTGATCATGTGTAGTTTTGCCCAAATTGTTGAACAGCCAAAAGAAGACCAAGGTGGGGAAAAGCAATTATTTTCTCTAGAGGTATATGATAATGAGACACAGTTGCCAACAAGTAAAGTTGTTAATTCAACAAAAAAAGAGGACCAGAGTGTGGAAGTGGATGACAAAATGGTGGATGATGTAGTCACTGACCAATCTGTGAAGGTGCAATGCATGGCAAGGAAGGCAATGCAAATATAGAGGGATCTACAGTGTTGCAACATGTTGCAACATGCAGGAAGAGGCAATGGCACGTCCAGAGGTAGAAGGCAGACAACTGTCCACCATATAACCCACACGCAGCAAGTTCCTATAAACTAACGGTTATGTTTTCTCCAGTTTAGCATTTTTTTAAAGAAAGTACAGATGATAAAAGGGTAGTCATTTTCAACTGGTGCTGTATCAAATCTGCAAGGCACATGTCATTACAGAATCTAGCTTGGTGGGCCAAACACCTGGGTCCACAATCTGTGTTTGTGCGTTAAACTGCTATGTGCTTGCCAATTCCCTGTGTAGATCACATTCACGGATGTCTTCTGCATGGCAACTGTCATTACATATTCACAAGCACCATCTACAACCATGTGAAAATATTTTTCCCAGTGCAGCTATCAGGCCTTGGAATGCAAACAGAAATACCCAGCCATTTACCCACAGGTGAAAACAATAAACATGAATATTTCCAGACTGCTTGCATTGGAAATGTAGCCATTTAGGCTTGTGGACACTGAGGGTTTCCATAACCTCATGGCTATCCCTCGGTACTCAGTCCCCATCTATCAGTAATTTTCTTGCTTTGCCCTCAACATCCTACACCAGCACTTGTCCCATAACATTACTCATGCTCTCACAAACTCGGTTTCTAGGAAGGTCCCATTAACAACATACACATAGACAAATATTTGTGGCCAGTGATGCCACCTGACCCTAAAGGTATCTTTACACGCGGCAACTTTTCTAGGAATTTCACTGGCAACTTACTGGAGTGAAATCATGGACACATTGTTCTATCTTGTTGCTGTGTACAAATGGAACAATGTCTCCATGATTTCACTGCAACCAGTAAGTTGCCAGTGAAATTCCTAGAAAAGTTGCCGCGTGTAAAGGTACCCTTACAGTAAACAGGGTGTACCTTGTGGAGGTTGGGACCAAGTCAGACCCTGACAAAACATGTACCACTGGTGCCGAGCATTGTGGGACCTAGTTCCATCAGATTTCCTCCACCAAAAAACACCAATTCCTTGTCATCATCCCCCTTCTCCAAATTGTCATCTCGGAGTATGTCTCCTTTATCAATTAGTCGCAAGCTGGAAGGTCTGCCGCCCTGCCTCAATGTAGTGGAAACAGGCTCGGCTGAAACTAATTTGTGAGTAATTAGGTGACAAAAAACACACCACTGTAAAGTTGTGAAAAGCTGTAACAGATCAGAAAGATTTGTGTCTTATGTCGCTGATCCTGCAATGAGGCATGTTTGACGCTGATAATAACTTTAATATGGTGGTGTCTTTGAAGCTTGGCAAGCTGACAAACCTACCATGCCTGGCCCATGTGCTCAAGTTAGGGATTCAGCGGTTTCTGAAAACTTACCCAGAGTTTCCTTAGATACTTGTGAAGGTATGCCGTCTGTGCACATTTCACCAAGTTAGCTCCAGTTTACAGAATTCTTGCATTGCTACAGCCACACTTACAAGTTCCAGCTCACCAACTGGTGTGTGACATGCCCATGAAGTGGAACACCACATTACAAATATTGGCAATGCTTTGTAAAAAGCAGATGGCAGTAGTTTAAAACCAGTTACAACATGCCTTATGGAAATTTAGTCAGCATCCAAACTTAAGAACTGATGAATGGCGATGGATCTCTGATATCTGTGAGGTTCTACAAAGTTGAGAAATCAATAAGGAAAGTGAATAATGGTGATGCCATACTCAGCATATCCATCCTAATTTCATGTCTCCTCAAATGTTCACGGCTCACAATTAAAGAGGAGACTTTACATATAGATAAGGTGGAGATAGAGTAATTAAGTACCCAGAGTGATATTACCCAACCAACCCAGCCTCATCTCATCTTCTCAGCGTGGATTGAGTGATGAAGAGGAGGTGGAGACTGAGGAGGTGAATGAGGAACAGAAGATGGTTGCTTCAAAACTGGAGAAGTGATTGAATTGGCTGCTGGCCTCGCAAAGGCCAGAAACCAATGTCAGCGTGAGGCACATGGCAATGACATCACTGCCATATACGTATATGGACATTTTCATAACTGGAACAGTTACCGGTGAACCCCTTCCACACTGAGACCAACCAAAGCATATCTTGTTGACCACTCCGATGTTGGATGTCAGAGTCCTGGCATGTTGATATCATCATGCCACACCAGGACTCTGATATCCTGTTTACGTGTTAGTGCTGAGACATCAGTGCGATGGTCTGCCAAACGTTCAATGGTGGACTCTTCAAGATCCTGGATTATGTCAGTAATGTTTTTTTATTTCATTTGAAATTTGTGATGTGACTGTGGGGACATAATAAACAATAGGGGACCTTATACAGAGTGGGAAACCTTGAAACAGTTTGGGGGCCTCATACATTGTAGGGACTACTATGGGGGCCCTCATAAAGTGTGAGGCCCATTAGCATACAAGCTAATGCCAGGGCCATTAACAGCTTGCACATGTACAGGTATGTACAAGTATACAAGTATGCAAAGATGGATACCAAAAAATGATGGAAAACAGACATGAAAGCATTACGGCAAATAACAGGAAAATGTCTGGGTAAGAAATATATGTATATAGTGGGTAACATAGGGAATTATCTATCCAAACTGCAAGTGCAATAAAAACAAACGGCCACATGGTGGCTCTCAACTATATCAATAGTGTACAGATTTTAAATAAATAACATCCCTATAAGACCAAAAAGACATACTGTAGTTATTATGCATATTGCACTGGATCCCCTTTTAAGTCCACGGCCCTTACTCTGTTTTGCTTTTGCTCAAACTTAAAGTTCCTCCAAAGAAGCATAAAGTGAAATAGCGTAGAAAAGCATATTTTTGACATATTAATTATGGAATATGTGTTACCAATAAAAGTTGTATATTTTACTACTTTGGCATGTTTTTGCTTTTTTTCTAACTAATTCCAAGTGTAAACAGGTTACATGAATGCAACAGCGCAAAGAATGATGACTTAGTGCTAACATAAATAACAGATATTTATTTTACATAAACACAAATATTGTGCCTTTAGTACAAGATCAGAGAATGGCATAGATATTTGAAATAGCAGATTATATTACAATGTGAAACTTACCAATAAATATGTACAGAGTATAAGCACTATATTATTTACGTTACTACTCTACCACTAAATAACACTATCCGTCATCGTTATCGTAACTCCCATTCTCTCCATCCTTAGCGAGCTTCAGCGTCACTGCTCTATCCATCACTGTCGTCAACTATTTAGAGAGTACAACACAGCACACAGGTCCTAACAGGAGTTACATCACAAACCACCATGCCGCAATCCCAATTTAGTAAGTAACGTTCCTCATTTAGCATGTAGGCTGCCTTTGCCCTCTGCAGTGCAACCACCTGTACCATGAACCTTCTGATTGTTCATAAAAACAGTCCACAGCTATGACAAGGTCATCTCTTAGGTCTGTTCAGGGATCTTCCTCTGAAATGAGTCACAATCTTCTTATGGAACAGGCCACAGTCTTCTTCTGGGATGGTACATGGAATTTTTCTTAAATGGAACAGTCTTCTTCTGGAACTAAACATGGTCTTCTGGATCTGTTATCATGTGGGTCTTCTCCTAGACATCTGGCTATAAGCCTGGTTTGCTGCTCACACAACCTTCTTGCTACAACTTTTGAGGCCAACTCTGCCCTGTTTCTGGTATCCTAGGCTTTTAAAATTAGTAACTGTAACCTGACCCATCATCTCTTATACTGTCTTCAATGGAGGAAAAACACACTTCGTTCTTTAGTTCCTGTCTGTAATCTCTGGACAGCAGATGGCAAAGTTCTTTTGCATACACTGTAAGGAATTTTGTGTTCTATCAAAATCAAATGTCTTTTGTTCCTAGTTTTCACCAACTTGGCCTATCTTTGCTCTGTTTCTTGGTAGCAGTAGCCCTTTACTTCTCAGATGGAACTTCTGTCAGTGCATAAAAAAAATTAGTTCACTGTTGCCTTTCTTCACCCAATGTGTAACCCTTTCTAAATATTTTCTAATAGAGAATTGGCTTTAAACTGGGACCACTCTTAACCTTTCTACTTGGCACTTTTGTCATCTCTTTGACATTCTCGCTAGTGACTCTTCCTTTTTTAGAAGGCAATGATTCTTCCCTTCTGACATTGAAAGATTGGGGTAGTATGCCGATTTCTTTCCTGTACTTTTTTGCTACTGCATAGTTATGGTGACCTAATCCTATTGGTGATGTGGGGCAGCGCCTGGATTGCAAGTCAGGAAACACGTGGAGCCCGGTAGTAGTTCAAACAGGACCCGGTGTTTATTGCTGATACACACAGCGGTGGCACAGTCTGCCGGATTCCGGGTCGCAGCCGGGTACACAAGACACAGTTCATATAACGTACCTGGGTCCTTCAGGCCAAAGGCCTCCGTTATGGGTCACCCCGAGTTCCCCAGCCCTCCTGGGCTAGGCCGTGTTAGACTAGCACATGGCCTCTTGGAACCCTAGACCTCTCCTGTCTATATCTCTGCTGCTGCTGCAGCTAAGGCACAAATCTCTGTACAGGGAAACCCCGCCCTGCCTCCTGACCAGGCTTTTAACTCCGTGTCTACTTCCGGGACCTTGCAAGACCCTGAGCGGAGGGAGCGGACCGTCCCTTTCTCTCACACCCTATACCGGGCTCAATACGTGACAGTGCGCATTCTGGGGGAGACATAGCGCCCCTCGCATATGATCCCCCGCACTGTCTCACACACCCTCCCCCTCGGTTCAAACTTGTGGGGTTGAACCCCAGCCACCATACAGGGTGCCCAGGACAGGGCATCCGCATTACCCTGCAACTTGCCAGCCCGATGCTCCACCGTAAAATTGAAGTTTTGGAGGGACAGGAACCACCGGGTGACCCGAGTGTTCCGTTCCTTGGCGTTCCGCATCCAGACCAGGGGAGCGTGATCCGTAACCAACCGGAACTGTCGCCCGAGCAAATAATAACGTAGGGACTCCAAGGCCCATTTAACAGCCAAGCACTCCTTCTCCACTACGCTATAATTTTTTTCCGCCGGGGACAACTTCCGGCTTAAGTAAGTGACCGGATGTTCGTCTCCGTCCACTTCTTGCGATAGCACAGCCCCCAGCCCCACCTCCGAGGCGTCTGTTTGTACAACGAAGGCGTGTTTGAAGTTAGGACTGATGAGGACGGGCTGTCCACACAAGGCCGACTTCATGGATTGAAAGGCTGCCTCTGCTTGGGGATTCCAACGCACCAACGCAGTTTTCTTCCCTTTCAACAGGTCGGACAGGGCCGCCTTTCGCCCAGCAAAGTTGGGTATGAAGCGTCGGTAGTACCCAACTATGCCGAGGAACGCCCTCACCTGTTTGGTAGACACCGGTCGGGGCCAATTTTGAATGGCCTCGATTTTGTTTATTTGGGGTTTGATAACCCCTCGCCCACTCACATACCCCAGGTACCGGGCCTCCTCGAGCCCCATGGCACATTTTTTTGTGATTTGCCGTCAGGCCCGCTGCCCTGAGAGAATCCACCACGGCCTGAACCTGGGATAAGTGGGTATGCCAATCTGGACTAAAGATGATAATGTCATCTAGGTAGGCGGACGCGTACTCCCAATGAGGTTCTAACACAATGTCCATGAGCCGCTGGAATGTGGCCGGGGCTCCATGCAACCCAAACGGCAAAACGACGTAGTGATAGAGACCTTCCGGAGTAACAAAGGCGGTTTTTTCCTTGGCCGCCTTTGTTAGCGGCACCTGCCAGTAACCTTTTGTCAGATCGAGCGTTGTGAAGTACTGGGCTTGCCCCAGTATTTCAATCAGCTCGTCCACCCGGGGCATGGGATATAAATCAAACTTAGACACTTCGTTCAGCTTCCGGAAATCGTTGCAGAAACGCAACGATCCGTCCGGCTTTGGAATGAGCACGATGGGACTAGCCCATTCGCTCCGGGATTCTTCTATCACCCCTAACTTAAGCATGTGTTTAACTTTGGCCGCGATGGCTTGCCGTCTGGCCTCGGGTACCCGGTACGGTTTCACTCGCACTTTTACCCGGGGCTCAGTGACAATGTCATGCTGAATGACCGAAGTGCGCCCGGGCAGGTCAAGAAACACATCGGGATTCTGCTGTACCAACTTTCGAGCCTCCCGTCGTTGGGCCTTAGTGAGGGTGTCGCTTATTCGTACCCCTTCGGCATCCCTTGGGGCCGAAGGGGAAGGGTCCCTGGGTGCATCGGATGCCTCCGTGATCAGGCACTCCCGGTCTTTCCACGCCTTAAGCAGGTTAACGTGGTATAGCTGCACGGGTTTCCTTTTCCCGGGCTGGTATACCTTGTAATTCACCTCCCCTACTTTTTCGCGGATTTCATATGGCCCTTGCCATTTGGCCAATAACTTGCTTTCCGTAGTGGGCACTAAGACCAATACCCGGTCCCCCACCTCAAAGGTCCTAACGGTGGCCCATGTATTATACCTGCGGCTTTGAGCTCCTTGGGCATCCATTAGGTGCTCTTTCACGATAGGCCGGACTGCCGTGATCCGGTCCTGCATTTTCGCCATGTGGTCGATTACGCTCCTATAAGGAGTGGGTTCCTGCTCCCATGTCTCTTTGGCGACATCCAAGAGCCCTCTAGGATGTCGGCCGTACAACAGTTCAAAGGGGAAAACCCCGTAGACGACTGTGGTACCTCCCGGATGGCGAACATTAGATAGGGTAATAACATATCCCAATCCTTTCCGTCCTTGGCCACCACCTTTTTGAGCATGGACTTCAGGGTTTTGTTAAACCGCTCGACTAACCCGTCGGTCTGGGGATGGTACACCGAGGTGCGCAGCTGTTTTATGTTGAGCAATTTACACAGTTCCCGGGTCACTTTGGACATAAAAGGAGTCCCCTGATCTGTGAGGATTTCCTTAGGTAGTCCTAGGCGACAGAATTTGGCAAACAGCTCCCGGGCAATCAGTTTCGCCGTGGGGTGGCGTAACGGGATCGCCTCCGGGTACCGGGTGGCATAGTCGACAACCACGAGTATGTGTTGGTGGCCTCGTGCTGACTTCACTATGGGCCCCACCAAATCCATCGCGATCCGTTCAAAATGTTCCTCTATGACTGGTAGAGGTACCAATGGACTACGGAAGGTGGCAATGGGTGTGGTCAGCTGACATTCCGGGCAGGAGTCACAGTACCTCTGGACATCCGCATACACGCCTGGCCAGAAGAACCTCCGCAAGATGCGTTCTTGCGTTTTTTTAGCTCCAAGGTGACCCCCTAGCAGGTGGGAGTGGGCCATCTCTAGGACCGCCCGGCGGTGTGGCTGTGGTACTACCAGTTGGTCCACGACATCATCCCGGATTTTGTCCACCCTATAGAGTAACTCCTGGTTAATCACCATGCGTGGAAATACCTTCTCTGCCCCTGGATGCTGAGCTACTCCGTTTACTTCAGTTACCCTTTCTCGGGCCCGGGTCAGTGTGGGATCCTGTAGCTGGGCTGTCCCAAACGCTCCCCGAGATACTTCCAACTCTGGAAGCGGTGGGGTCTCCTCAACCTCGCCTGCCAAGACGTCTAACAGGAACCTATCGGGGTGACACTCTAGCCCTATGTTGGCGACCCCTACGGCAGGCGTCTCGGTCTCAGGGTCGTCGGGTTCAGCACCCTGATTCCCTGGCATCAGGGGAGGGTTACTCCTCCTTCCCCATAAGGACCAAAACAATGGTAAGTCTCTTCCCAGCACCGTACCGTAGGGTAGAGACTTTACCACTCTGACCACGTGGGTCACCTCTCCACATGGAGTGGACAGAGTCACCTCTGTGGTCGGATACTCGCGTAGGTCCCCGTGTATACACCGGACCCCGATCACTCCCCCAGTGAGTTGCAACCCCGGGATTAAAGACGCACAAACCAGCGTCACCAAACTGCCGGAGTCCAAGAGTGCTTCTGCGCTGTGTCCATTAATGAGCACCGGGCACAGATGGGGTTCCGTTAGGGGAA